>JAHHZJ010002501.1:0-79597 GCA_021437245.1 Aegilops speltoides
AAAAAATCCATGACTATATGCCTTATTCTCCTTGTTTTCGCCGGTTGGTATGATGTAACTCATGCGCGTGAAAGCCAAGAACAAAAGGGTATTCCTGGCATTGGTCAATATATATGTGGAAACGATATCTCCTCTATAGAGGACAAGAAATTTTGGGGTAATCACGCAAAAAGCGCACGATAAAATGAAGTACTTTCAAGGACTGCCATAGAATGGAGAGATGTTCACTAAAACGGTCATAATTTTGTCATTCGTAGTCCGTGTCGGACCCACAAGTACTCAAACTGCTTTCATGGCGGCGTGCGAATCTAGAAAATACTCCCGCTTGTGCAGGAGGCGAGTACCCTCAAATCGGCCTTAAGCGGGACTTTTTGGTACGATAGTCAAAGAACATCATTAAATCATTGTTTTTGGACAAGTTCCGAACCCATTGGCACTTCCTTTTGAAGGAAATTGAGAGATTATGTTTCTTATAGACATTAGCCCCCTGGTTGGGACAAAGCGTACCTTCTGCAGATGCTCTATGATCAAGGCAATTTCATTTGGCCGTAAATTGAAGAAATCCAGTGACTATATGCCTTATTCTCCTTGTTTTCGCGGATGGTATGATGTAACTGATGCGCGTGAAAGCCAAGAACAAAAGGGCATTCCTGGCATCGGTCAATATATATGTGGAAACGATATCTCCTCTATAGAGGACAAGAAATTTTGGGGCAATCAGGCAAAAAGCGCACAAGAAAATGAAGTACTTTCAAGGACTGCCATAGAATGGAGAGATGTTCACTAAAACGGTCATAATTTTGCCATTCGGAGTTCGTGTCTGATAGAGGCAGAGGTGTCCCGTCTTTCGATGAGATGGTGGATTTCGCTTTGGTGGAAGTCGACTTTGACGATCCGACTACGAACGTGCGAGGACGTCGTGCCTTAGCAATCGCTAAACCAACTCCGAGAGGTTATTGACCACGCCGAGCACGATCAACGACCACGAGGGTCTATTTCTGCGAGCAAGCGAAGAACAAGCAAGCCGAGATTGCAATCTGGATATTGCGAATATAAGATGAAAGCTTTATTGATCAAGGTGGGGTTCTGTGGCGCCTTTGTGCAGTCGTTGAACACAAGCGAAACGCGAAGTTGCAGCTATGGCGAACTTTTGATCTAAACAAAACCCAAGTCTAAGCGGTGCCCTAAGGGCTGTATATATGGAGGAAGAGGGTGAATTTCGTGGCCCTTGGTGGAGGGGTCCAAACTAACCCTATCTCTTGTTCCCCACACATACGGACTCTAAAATAGCCTATACTAATGTATTTCGAAATTACATGGGCCTGGCCCAATAATAAGGTGACGTGAGCACCTAGAATAGCCTATGGACGAATATTATGAAGTGGCATCTTGTATATTTCGTCCAAGGCTTCATGCACTCATTATGGTGGCTTCAAAGTCCTGAAATCATCACTTGTAACTCCATTCTTGTCCCCCTTGCGCATGCCATCATCTCCATGCTGGTTCTTGCTCCAATGTTCATCCTTCTCCAAGCTAGGCCCTACATTTGTAAGCAAAACAAATGTATCCAATTTAAGCAGCGTCATATTCTCATGAACATTAGAATCATTACCAAGAAGCGAAAGTACTGGTAATTTAGTTGGCGTCTTGTGAGCTCTAGTAATTGGTCCAGTATGTATAGCGGCAGGGGCTGTGGGTGTAACAATGGTATTGATGTCCTCATCATCCTCCCCTTCTTGAAATGAAGTCGTCCTCGACGGAAGTTCATCTTCCTCACCCAAATATGGCTTCAAATCTGCAATGTTAAAAGTGGGACTAACCCCAAAATCTGCGAGCAGCTCAAGTTTATATGCATTATCATTTACTTTCTCCAACACCTTAAAGGGACCAGCAACACGTGGCATTAGCTTTGATTTGCGCAAATCAGAAATCTATCCTTACGCAAATGTAACCAAACAAGATCTCGGTGCAAGCACAACATGTTTTCTACCCTTATCTCCAGCAAGTTTATATTTAGCATTCATACGCTCAATGTTTTCCTTAGTTAACTCATGCATTTTAAAATCAATTCAGCACGTTCTTTAGCATCAAAATTAACCTTCTCCGAAGATGGAAGAGGCAACAAATCAATAGGTGCACGAGGTAGGAAACCATACACAACTT
The DNA here is from genome assembly GCA_021437245.1 of Aegilops speltoides. NCBI lineage: Eukaryota > Viridiplantae > Streptophyta > Magnoliopsida > Poales > Poaceae > Aegilops > Aegilops speltoides. The sequence continues at coordinate 2,164 of JAHHZJ010002501.1, forward strand.
CAAAAGGGCACATCTTAGTAGTAGAATGCAATGAGCGATTATAAGCAAATTCAATATGAGGCAAGCATTCCTCCCACATTTTCTTATTATTCTTTAGAACAGCCCTAAGCATAGTAGACAATGTTCTATTGACTACTTCAGTTTGTCCATCGGTTTGGGGTGGCAAGTAGTACTAAAAGCAGTTTAGTCCCCAACTTAGCCCATAAACATCTCCAAAAGTGGCTAAGAAATTTAGTATCACGATCTGAAACAATAGTATTTGGCACACCATGCAAGCGAATAATTTCACGAAAGAACAAATCAGCAACATTGACAAACATCATCGCTTTTATGACATGGTATAAAGTGTGCCATTTTCGAGAATCTATCCACGACAACAAATATGCTATCCCTCCCTTCTTTGTTCTAGGTAAACCTAAAACAAAGTCCATCGATATATCCTCCCAAGGAACACTAGGTGCAGGTAAAGGCATATATAAACCATGAGGATTGAGTCGTGACTTAGCTTTTTGACATGTAGTGCAGTGAGCAATAAAGCGCTCAACATCCGTCTCATCTTTGGCCAAAAGAAATGTGTAGCAAGTCGTCCTCCGTCTTCTTCACGCCAAAGTGTCCCATTAGTCCTCCTCCATCGCCTCCTGCAACAACAAAAGACGAACGGAGCTAGCTGGAATGCATAGCTTGTTAGCACGGAACACAAACCCATCATTAACGACAAACTTGTTCCATGTTCTTCCTTCTTTACAATTCTGCAATACATCTTTAAAATCAGCATCATGCACATATTGATCTTTGATGGTCTCCAAACCAAATATTTTGAAGTCAAGTTGTGAAAGCATAGTATAGCGACGAGACAATGCATCAACAATAACATTTTCTTTACCCTTCTTGTGTTTAATGACATAAGGGAAAGTCTCAATGAATTCAACCCATTTAGCATGTCTACGATTCAGTTTAGCTTGACTTTTAATATGTTTCAAAGATTCATGATCGAATGTATAACAAATTCTTTGGGCCATAAATAATGTTGCCATGTTTCTAAAGTCGAACAAGAGCATATAATTCTTTATCATAAGTAGAATAATTCAGACTAGGCCCACTCAATTTTTCGAGAAAAGTATGCATAACAGGTTTGCCATCTTGTAATAACACACCTCCTAATCCAATTCCACTAGCATCACATTCAAGCTCAAAAGTCTTAGTAAAATCAGGAAGTTGGAGTAAAGGAGCATGTGTCAACTTATCTTTCAACACCGTGAAGGCTTCTTCACATGCGGTACCCCAAACAAAAGGCACATCCTTCTTTGTAAGCTCATTGAGAGGTGCAGCAATGGTGCTGAAATCTCTCAAAACGCCTATAGAAACCAGCGAGGCCAAGGAAACTCCTCACTTGTGTGACCGTTTTGGGCTGCGGCCAACTCTCAATAGCTTCAATCTTGGCTTTATCAACTTCAATTCCCTGTGGAGTAACAACATAGCCAAGAAAAGATACTCGGTCGGTGCAAAAGGTGCACTTCCCAAGGTTACCAAACAAACGTGCATCACGTAGAGCAATAAAACAACATGTAAATGTTCCAAATGTTCTTCCAAAGATTTGCTATAAATCAGTATATCATCAAAATAAACTACCACAAATCGTCCAATGAAAGCACGTAAAACTTCGTTCATTAATCTCATGAAAGTACTAGGTGCATTAGTTAACCCAAAAGGCATGACTAACCACTCATATAATCCAAACTTAGTTTTAAATGCTGTTTTCCATTCATCTCCCAATTTCATACGAATTTGATGGTATCCACTCATAAATCAACTTTGGAGAATATTGTAGAGCCACTCAATTCATCAAGCATATCATCTAGCCTAGGAATAGGGTGGCGATAACGAATAGTAATATTATTAATGCCTCTACAATCAACACACATACGTGACGTACCATCCTTTTTCGGCACTAGAATAATAGGAACAGCACAAGGACTAAGGGATTCGCGTATATAACCTTTGTCGAGCAGCTCTGTGCTTGACGATAATCTCCTTCGTCTCCTCTGGATTGGTGCGGTATGGTGCACGGTTGGGTAATGATGCACGGGAATTAAGTCAATTTGATGCTCAATCCCTCGAATAGGTGGTAATCCGGTGGCACGTCTTGTGGAAAGACGTCGTGAACTCTGCAAAATGTTAGTGACAGCGAGGGGCAAAGAGGAAGGCACGTCCTCGAATGAAAATAATGCCTCTTTGCACACAAAAGCATAGCAAATAGATTTGCCAAAATCTAGCTCATCAATATCAGATTTGGTGGCAAGTAAACATGCACTTTTCAATTTAATTTCGGAAGCAACGATAGATGGTTTATTATTAGTCTTCATGTGTTGCTCAAATTCTTTTGCCACAATCTGATTTTCACTCTTATTTTCTCCTGTTTTGCTTTATTAGCTCTATTAATATCATCTTTCAAAATGGACTCGGGAGTCATAGGAAGCAAAGTAATATTTTTATCCTTATGAACAAGAGTATCTTGATTGTTTCTACCATGGTGTACTGAATTTTTATCAAATTGCCATGGTCTACCAAGTAACAAGGAAGATGCTTGCATAGGTACCACATCACAATCAACATAATCAGCATATGTAGAGATACTAAAATGCACACGAACGATCGTGTTACCTTCACCTTGCCGCTGTTGTTGAACCATTGGATGTAGTAAGGATGTGGATGTGGTCTTGTGGTGAGAGATAGCTTCTCCACCATCTCCATGCTAGCCAAGTTGTTGCAGCTCCCTCCATCTATGATGACGCGAATAGAACGTTCCTTCACAACTCCTTTGTATGGAACAAATTATGCCTCTGATTTTGCTCGACTTGTGTAACCTGCACACTCAAAACACGTTGAGCAACTAAACATTCATACTGTCGGCATCTTCAGCAGCCATGTATTGTGTCTCATGATCAGAATCATCTCCACCGTGTTCCTCATGTGTAATAAGAGCCAAAGTCTCCTCATCGTAGTCACTAGCGGACTCATACCCACCATCCTCAGTAGCAATCATCACACGCTGAGATTTGCATTCTTTCATAAAATGTCCTCTTCCCTTACAACGACGACAAATAATATCACTTGTGTGCCTGTTGGCGCCATGGAAGAAGAGCTCTGCAGAGCCCAGCAGTGTGCTCTTGGCGATAGTGGTGGTTGTGCACCTTTCTTGTATCACGGTTGGAGGTGGCACCTAAAGGAGGTGATGGTGCGGTGGAAGTAGATGATGCGTGGTGTCCATGATGAAGGTCGACCTGCGAGAAAAGTTAGTGCGGCGCCAATGCTGTCGATCCTGCACTTCACGTTCAGCTTTACAAGCAAGATGGAATAAACGAGTGATATTATTATAATCCTTATAGTCTAAAATGGTCGAATCTCTCTATTTAATCCACCCGTAAAACGTGCAAGCATAGCTTCATTCTCCTCAACAATACCACATCTAATCAAGCCAGTTTGTAATTCCGATAATATTCTTCTACAGAATTTTTCCTTGTCTTAAACGCTGCAATTTTGAAGTAATTCACGTTGATAATATGGTGGAACCCAACGAGCACGCATAGCAGTTTTCAAAGCAGCCCAAGTAGCTGGAACAGGATATAATCTACAATGTTCGGACCACCAAACACATGCAAAGCTAGTGAAAGCACAAAAGCAAAGCAGGAACACGTCTCTCCTCGGGATATTGTAAACATGTAAATCGTTGTTCAGTTTCTAACTCCCAAGTAAGATATATATCGGAACATATCTACCCTCAAATGGTGGAATATTCAATTTCAGTTTAGGGAGATGGTCATGATCTCGTACTGAGGGGGAGCCCTAGCATTGCCATTATTTGCATGTGGACGACACGGTGGTTGTGGTGCTGGTGGTTGCACGTAGTTCGATGTTGATCAACCTCATCCTCATAATCTCCCATATAATCATCCTCGTCGGTACCAGCAGCAGCAGCAGATGAGAGGAGCCAAAGAAGCACCAACAGCGAGAGCAATGGCACCGAATTTTGTCTGTCTCAATAGGAACACGCTGAGCTCGTCCATCTTGATTCGGAAGGGGCGAAGTTGTTGTCGTTCTGCAGAGGTGCGATAGGTGCAGCCGGCGGTGGTTGTGGAAAACGCGCGAGCAATTCATCAAACTTGCTATCAAGCTTTGTTTCAAACGTCCTCTCAATGCCATCTATCTTCTCCATGGCCTCGTCAAATCTGTTTACCACATCTTGCACCTGTCCACACATCATTTGCTGAAATTTATCATGTAGCTGTTTGTTCGTCATGTTCTCCCGGTCGGTCTCGTCGGATTGTGATCCTGCCATGGTTAGCGACAATAGAAACACACAAGAATATGATCCTCTACAGACTACTAACAAGAGGTGGTGGTGGGTGTCACAAATCCGTCAAGCAAATCTCAAATTCTTACCAGTTCTTACCAAAGAAGGCGGTGATCAGCAACCGTTGTAATCAAAACTCTCAAAGCTTGGATAGAGCGATTGCGGGGAGAGTCAAACGCGGCGTAGATGTATGTGGAGCTGGGAAGGCTTATAATATGGTAGCAAAAGGGTCGACAATAATCAAATCAGAGATGCAAAGTTGAATAAGCGCTCAACGACGCAGTCTTGTCTTTGGTCCTAGGCTAGACCGTGCTAGAGACGCGAGCCTAGAACACTAACAAAATCACGGCTGCTGCGTAATCAAAGGAAAAGCACACTCTGAATTTTTTTTTTCGCTCTTTTTTTTTTTTTTTTTTTTTTTTTTTTTTTTTTTTTTTTTTTTTGCGAAAAATCACTATAATGGCGAGTGTCTCAAAACTCTTCCCAGGTCAAACTGACAGGATGGGCACGAAATTTTTTCGACCAAAATTTTTTTTTTTTATTTGCCGGACCCAAAAGCTGAAACGGGTCAAAAAACTTTCTATAACGGCGATGGCTCAATACGCTTAGAAACACCTAAAAATAGGATAGCGAGAAAATTTTTATCCCGTGCGTTTTGGAAAATTTTGGGCCTAAACGGAGGTGGTTTCGGACTCTTCTACGGACGGCAAAAGATTGCTGGAATCAAACCTACTCGGATAAGGAAACACGAATCGGAAAACTAGATGGATCCCAAAACAAACCTAATATGCAAGGGACTCGGATTGGTGATGATATATGGGTGGTGGTGGTATATGGATACGGATTCAAGCGGTGGCGAATAAGCGGTGGTGGTATATGGATACGGATTGAGCGGTGGTCTTGGCGGCGGCGTGACAACTTATGACCCGAACTCGAAACTCTAAAAGACTAGACTCTAAGACCAGCAACTAGACACGACGATGCAACCGCAAATTCAACAATGCAAATCTGAGAAAAGATTATGCAAAGGCTCGGATGGTTCGGATAGGATGAACTAACCTAATTTTTTTTGGCTTTTTCGTGGACTATAGGTATGAAGACAGACTCGATCTAAACTACGAAAAAATGTAAAATCTCACCGAGCAACACGGAAATCTGATACCACTTGATAGAGGCAGAGGTGTCCCGTCTTCGATGAGATGGTGGATTTCGCTTTGGTGGAAGTCGACTTTGACGATCCGACACTGAGCGTGCGAGGACGCGTCGTGCCTTAGCAATCGCTAAACCAACTCCGAGAGGTTATTGACCACGCCGAGCACGATCAACGACCACGAGGGTCTATTTCCTGCGAGCAAAGCGAAGAACAAGCAAGAAACTGAGATTGCAATCTGGATATTGCGAATATAAGATGAAAGCTTTATTGATCAAGGTGGGGTTCTGTGGACGCCTTTATGCAGTCGTTGAACACAAAGCGAAACGCCGAAGTTGCAGCTATGGCGAACTTTTGATCTAAACAAAACCCAAGTCTAAACGGTGCCCTAAGGGCTGTATATATGGAGGAAGAGGGGGTGAATTTCGTGGCCCTTGGTGGAGGGGTCCGAAACTAACCCTATCTCTTGTTTCCCCACACATACGGACTCTAAAAATAGCCTATACTAATGTATTTCGAATTACATGGGCCTGGCCCAATAATAAGGTGACGCAGCACCTAGAATAGCCTATGGACGAATATTATGAAGTGGCATCTTGTATATTTCGTCCAAGGCTTCATGCACTCATTATGGTGGCTTCAAAGTCCTGAAATCATCACTTGTAACTCCATTCTTGTCCCCCTTAGCATGCCATCATCTCCATGCTGGTTCTTGCTCCAATGTTCATCCTTCTCCAAGCTAGGCCCTACATTTGTAAGCAAAACAAATGTATCCAATTTAAGCAGCGTCATATTCTCATGAACATTAGAATCATTACCAAGAAGCGAAAGTACCGGTAATTTAGTTGGCGTCTGTGAGCTCTAGTAATTGGTCCAGTATGTATAGCGGCAGGGGCTGTGGGTGTAACAATGGTATTGATGTCCTCATCAGTGTCGGACCCAAAAGTACTCAAACTGCTCGCGGCGAGCGTGCGAATCTAGAAAATACTCCCCGCTTGTGCCAGGAGGCCAGAGTACCCTCAAATACGGCCTTAAGCAGGACTTTTTGGCCCTGAAAGTCAAAGAACATCATTCGTCACTATTTTTAAGACAAGTTTCTGAACCCATTGGCACTTCCTTTTGAAGGAAATTCGAGAGATTATGTTGCTTATAGACATTAGGCCCCCTGGTAGGGACAAACGTACCTTTATGCAGATGCTCTATGATCCGGGCAATCTCATTTGGCCGTAAATTGAAGAAAATCCAGCGGCTCTATGCCTTATTCTCCATGTTTTCGCCGGATGGCATGCTGTAACTCATGCGCGTGAAAGCCAAAAACAAAAGGGCATTCCTAGCATCGGTCAATATATATGTCGAAACGATATCTCCTCTATGGAGGACAAGAAATTTTGGGGCAATCAGGCAAAAAGCGCACGAGAAAATGAAGTACTTTCAAGGACTGCCAAAGAATGGAGAGATGTTCACTAAAACGGTCATAATTTATCATTCGGTGTCCGTGTCGGACCCATAAGTACTCAAACTGCTCGCGGCGAGCATGCGAATCCAAAAAATTCTACCCGCTTGCACCAGGAGGCCCGGAGTACCCTCAAATACGGCCTTAAGCAGGACTTTTGGCCCCGAAAGTCAAAGAAAATAATTAAATCACTGTTTTTGGACAAGTTCGAACCCATTGGCACTTGCTTTTGAAGGAAATTGAGAGATTATGTTGCTTATAGACATTAGCCCCCTAGTAGGGACAACCGTACCTTTATGCGGATGGTTTATAATCAAGGCAATCTCATTTGGTCAGTAAATTGAAGAAAATCCAGCGGCTCTATGCCTTATTCTCCTTGTTTTCAGCGGATGGCATCTTTGTAACTCATGCGCGTGAAAGCCAAGAACAAAAGGGCATTCCTGGCATCGGTCAATATATATGTGGAAACGATATCTCCTCTATAGAGGCCAAGAAATATTGGGGCAATCAGGCAAAAAGCGGACGAGAAAATGAAGTACTTTCATGGACTGCCAAAGAATGGAGATTTTCACTAAAACGGTAATGATTTTATCATTCGGAGTCCGTGTCGGACCCATAAGTATTCAAACTGCTCGCGGGGAGCACGCGAATCCAAAAAATTCTACTCGCTTGTACCAGGAGGCCCGGAGTACCCTCAAATTCAGCCTTAAGCAGGACTTTTTGGCCCTGAAAGTCAAAGAACATAATTCGTCGCTGTTTTTCAGACAAGTTTCCGAACCCATTGGCACTTCCTTTTGAAGGAATTTCGAGAGATTATGTTTCTTATAGACATTAGCCCCCCTGGTAGGGACAAACGTACCTTTCTGCAGATGCTCTATGATCCGGGCAATTTCATTTGGCCGTAAATTGAAGAAAATCCAGCGGCTATATGCCTTATTCTCCTTGTTTTCGCCGGATGGTATGATGTAACTCATGCGCGTGAAAGCCAAGAACAAAAGGGCATTCCTGGCATCGGTCAATATATATGTTTAAACGATATCTCCTCTATAGAGGACAAGAAATTTTGGGGCAATCAGGCAAAAAGCGCACAAGAAAATGAAGTACTTTCAAGGACTGCCATAGAATGGAGAGATGTTCACTAAAACGGTCATAATTTTGTCATTCGGAGTCCGTGTCGGACCCAAAAGTACTCAAACTGCTCGCGGCGAGCGTGCGAATCTAGAAAATACTCCCCGCTTGTGCCAGGAGGCCAGAGTACCCTCAAATACGGCCTTAAGCAGGACTTTTTGGCCCTGAAAGTCAAAGAACATCATTCGTCACTATTTTTAAGACAAGTTTCTGAACCCATTGGCACTTCCTTTTGAAGGAAATTCGAGAGATTATGTTGCTTATAGACATTAGGCCCCCTGGTAGGGACAAACGTACCTTTCTGCAGATGCTCTATGATCCGGGCAATCTCATTTGGCCGTAAATTGAAGAAAATCCAGTGACTCTATGCCTTATTCTCCATGTTTTCGCCGGATGGCATGCTGTAACTCATGCGCGTGAAAGCCAAAAACAAAAGGGCATTCCTAGCATCGGTCAATATATATGTCGAAACGATATCTCCTCTATGGAGGACAAGAAATTTTGGGGCAATCAGGCAAAAAGCGCACGAGAAAATGAAGTACTTTCAAGGACTGCCAAAGAATGGAGAGATGTTCACTAAAACGGTCATAATTTCATCATTCGGTGTCCGTGTCGGACCCATAAGTACTCAAACTGCTCGCGGCGAGCATGCGAATCCAAAAAATTCTACCCGCTTGCACCAGGAGGCCCGGAGTACCCTCAAATACGGCCTTAAGCAGGACTTTTTGGCCCTGAAAGTCAAAGAACATAATTCGTCACTGTTTTTCAGACAAGTTTCCGAACCCATTGGCACTTGCTTTTGAAGGAAATTCGAGAGATTATGTTGCTTATAGACATTAGCCCCCCTAGTAGGGACAACCGTACCTTTATGCAGATGGTTTATAATCCGGGCAATCTCATTTGGCCGTAAATTGAAGAAAATCCAGCGGCTCTATGCCTTATTCTCCTTGTTTTCGCCGGATGGCATGCTGTAACTCATGCGCGTGAAAGCCAAGAACAAAAGGGCATTCCTGGCATCGGTCAATATATATGTGGAAACGATATCTCCTCTATAGAGGCCAAGAAATTTTGGGGCAATCAGGCAAAAAGCGGAAGAGAAAATGAAGTACTTTCAAGGACTGCCAAAGAATGGAGATTTGTTCACTAAAACGGTCATGATTTTATCATTCGGAGTCCGTGTCGGACCCATAAGTATTCAAACTGCTCACGGGGAGCACGCGAATCCAAAAAATTCTACTCGCTTGCACCAGGAGGCCCGGAGTACTCTCAAATTCATCCTTAAGCAGGACTTTTTGGCCCTGAAAGTCAAAGAACATAATTCGTCGCTGTTTTTCAGACAAGTTTCCGAACCCATTGGCACTTCCTTTTGAAGGAATTTCGAGAGATTATGTTTCTTATAGACATTAGCCCCCCTGGTAGGGACAAACGTCCCTTTATGCAGATGCTCTATGATCGGGGCAATTTCATTTGGCCGTAAATTGAAGAAAATCCAGCGGCTATATGCCTTATTCTCCTTGTTTTCGCCGGATGGTATGATGTAACTCATGCGCGTGAAAGCCAAGAACAAAAGGGCATTCCTGGCATCGGTGAAAATATATGTGGAAACGATATCTCCTCTATAGAGGACAAGAAATTTTGGGGCAATCAGGCAAAAAGCGACCGAGAAAATGAAGTACTTTCAAGGACTGCCATAGAATGGAGAGATGTTCACTAAAACGGTCATAATTTTGTCATTCGGAGTCCGTGTCGGACCCACAAGTACTCAAACTGCTCGCGGCGAGCGTGAGAATCTAGAAAATACTCCCCGCTTGTGCCAGGAGGCCAGAGTACCCTCAAATACGGCCTTAAGCAGGGCTTGTTGGCCCTGAAAGTCAAAGAACATCATTCGTCGCTGTTTTTCAGACAATTTTCCGAACCCATTGGCACTTCCTTTTGAAGGAAATTCGTGAGATTATGTTTCTTCTAGACATTAGCCCCCCTGGTTGGGACAAACGTACCTTTCTGCAAATGCTCTATGATCCGGGCAATTTCATTTGGCCGTAAATTGAAGAAAATCCAGCGGCTATATGCCTTATTCTCCTTGTTTTCGCCGGATGGTATGATGTAACTCATGCGCGTGAAAGCCAAGAACAAAAGGGTATTCCTGGCATTGGTCAATATATATGTGGAAACGATATCTCCTCTATAGAGGACAAGAAATTTTGGGGTAATCACGCAAAAAGCGCACAAGAAAATGAAGTACTTTCAAGGACTGCCATAGAATGGAGAGATGTTCACTAAAACGGTGATAATTTTGTCATTCGGAGTCCGTGTCGGACCCACAAGTACTCAAACTGCTTTCATGCGAAGCGTGCGAATCTAGAAAATACTCCCGCTTGTGCGGGAGGCCGAGTACCCTCAACACGGCCTTAAGCGGGACTTTTGGCCCTGATAGTCAAAGAACATCATTCGTCGCTGTTTTTCAGACAAGTTTCCGAACCCATTGGCACTTCCTTTTGAAGGAAATTCGAGAGATTATGTTTCTTTTAGACATTAGCCCCCCTGGTAGAGACAAACGTACCTTTCTGCAGATGCTCTATGATCCAGGCAATTTCATTTGGCCGTAAATTGAAGAAAATCCAGCGACTATATGCCTTATTCTCCTTGTTTTTGCCGGATGGTATGATGTAACTCATGCGCGTGAAAGTCAAGAACAAAAGGGCATTCCTGGCATCGGTCAATATATATGTGGAAACGATATCTCCTCTATAGAGGACAAGAAATTTTGGGGCAGTCTGGCAAAAAGCGGACGAGAAAATGAAGTACTTTCAAGGACTGCCAAAGAATGGAGAGATGTTCACTAAAACGGTCATAATTTCATCATTCGGTGTCCGTGCCGGACCCATAAGTACTCAAACTGCTCGCGGCGAGCATGCGATACCAAAAAATTCTACCCGCTTGCAACAGGAGGCCCGGAGTACCCTCAAATACGGCCTTAAGCAGGACTTTTTGGCCCTGAAAGTCAAAGAACATAATTCGTCACTGTTTTTCAGACAAGTTTCTGAACCCATTGGCACTTCCTTTTGAAGGAAATTCGAGAGATTATGTTGCTTATAGACATTAGCCCCCCTAGTAGGGACAATCGTACCTTTATGCAGATGGTTTACAATCCGGGCAATCTCATTTGGGCGTAAATTGAAGAAAATCCAGCGGCTCTATGCCTTATTCTCCTTGTTTTTGCCGGATGGCATGCTGTAACTCATGCGCGTGAAAGCCAAGAACAAAAGGGCATTCCTGGCATCGGTCAATATATATGTGGAAACGATATCTCCTCTATAGACGCCAAGAAATTTTGGGGCAATCAGGCAAAAAGCGGACGAGAAAATGAAGTACTTTCAAGGACTGCCAAAGAATGGAGATTTGTTCACTAAAACGGTCATGATTTTATCATTCGGATTCCGTGTTGGACCCATAAGTATTCAAACTGCTCACGGGGAGCACGCGAATCCAAAAAATTCTACTCGCTTGCACCAGGAGGCCCGGAGTACCCTCAAATTCAGCCTTAAGCATGACTTTTTGGCCCTGAAAGTCAAAGACCATAATTCGTCGCTGTTTTTCAGACAAGTTTCCGAACCCATTGGCACTTCCCTTTGAAGGAATTTCGAGAGATTATGTTTCTTATAGACATTAGCCCCCCTGGTAGGGACAAACGTACCTTTCTGCAGATGCTCTATGATCCGGGCAATTTCATTTGGCCGTAAATTGAAGAAAATCCAGCGGCTATATGCCTTATTCTCCTTGTTTTCGCCGGATGGTATGATGTAACTCATGCGCGTGAAAGCCAAGAACAAAAGGGCATTCCTGGCATAGGTCAATATATATGTGGAAACGATATCTCCTCTATAGAGGACAAGAAATTTTGGGGCAATCAGGCAGAAAGCGCACGAGAAAATGAAGTACTTTCAAGGACTGCCATAGAATGGAGAGATGTTCACCAAAATGGTCATAATTTTGTCATTCGGTGTCCGTGTCAGACCCACAAGTACTCAAACTGCTCATGGCGTCATGAATCTAGAAAATACTCCCGCTTGTGCAGGAGGCGGAGTACCCTCAAATACTGCCTTAAGCGGGACTTTTGGCCCCGAAAGTCAAAGAACATCATTCGTCGCTGTTTTTCGGACAAGTTTCGAACCCATTGGCACTTCCTTTTGAAGGAAATTGAGAGATTATGTTTCTTATAGACATTAGCCCCTGGTAGGGACAAAGCGTACCTTCTGCAGATGCTCTATGATCAAGGCAATTTCATTTGGCCGTAAATTGAAGAAAATCCAGTGACTATATGCCTTATTCTCTTTGTTTTTGCGGATGGTATGATGTAACTCATCGCGTGAAAGCCAAGAACAAAAGGGCATTCTGGCATCGGTCAATATATATGTGGAAACGATATCTCCTCTATAGAGGACAAGAAATTTTGGGGCAATCAGCAAAAGCGGACGAGAAAATGAAGTACTTTCAAGGACCGCCAAAGAATGGAGAGATGTTCACTAAAGCGGTCATGATTTTATCATTGGAGTTCGTGTCGGACCCATAAGTACTCAAATTGCTTTCATGAGAGCACGCGAATCAAAAATTCTACTCGCTTGCACCGGGAGGCCCGAGTACCCTCAAATTCAGCCTTAAGCGGGACTTTTGGTACGAAAGTCAAAGAACATCATTAAATCGCTATTTTTCGAGACAAGTTTCGAACCCATTGGCACTTCCTTTGGAAGGAAATTCGAGAGATTATGTTTCTTATAGACATTAGCCCCCCTGGTAGGGACAAACGTACCTTTCTGCAGATGCTCTATGATCCGGGCAATTTCATTTGGCCGTAAATTGAAGAAATCCAGCGGCTATATGCCTTATTCTCCTTGTTTTCGCCAGATGGTATGATGTAACTCATGCGCGTGAAAGCCAAGAACAAAAGGGCATTCCTGGCATCAGTCAATATATATGTGGAATGGATATCTCCTCTATAGAGGACAAGAAATTTTGGGGCAATCAGGCAAAAAGCGCAAGAGAAAATGAAGTACTTTCAAGGACTGCCATAGATTGGAGAGATGTTCACTAAAACGGTCATAATTTTGTCATTCGGAGTCCGTGTCGGACCCACAAGTACTCAAACTGCTCGCGGCGAGCATGCGAATCTAGAAAATACTCCCCGCTTATGCCAGGAGGCCAGAGTACCCTCAAATACGGCCTTAAGCAGGACTTTTTGGCCCTGAAAGTCAAAGAACATCATTCGGCACTATTTTTAAGACAAGTTTCTGAACCCATTGGCACTTCCTTTTGAAGGAAATTCGAGAGATTATGTTGCTTATAGACATTAGGCCCCTGGTAGGGACAAACGTACCTTTCTGCAGATGCTCTATGATCCGGGCAATCTCATTTGGCCGTAAATTGAAGAAAATCCAGCGGCTCTATGCCTTATTCTCCTTGTTTTCACCGGATGGCATGCTGTAACTCATGCGCGTGAAAGCCAAAAACAAAAGGGCATTCCTAGCATCGGTCAATATATATGTCGAAACGATATCTCCTCTATAGAGGACAAGAAATTTTGGGGCAATCAGGCAAAAAGCGCACGAGAAAATGAAGTACTTTCAAGGACTGCCAAAGAATGGAGAGATGTTAACTAAAATGGTCATAATTTCATCATTCGGTGTCCGTGTCGGACCCATAAGTACTAAAACTGCTCGCGGCGAGCATGCGAATCCAAAAAATTCTACCCGCTTGCACCAGGAGGCCCGGAGTACCCTCAAATTCAGCCTTAAGCAGGACTTTTTGGCCCTGAAAGTCAAAGAACATCATTCGTTGCTGTTTTTCAGACAAGTTTCCGAACCCATTGGCACTTCCTTTTGAAGGAAATTCGACATATTATGTTTCTTATAGACATTAGCCCCCCGGTAGGGACAAACGTACCTTTCTGCAGATGCTCTATGATCCGGGCAATCTCATTTGGCCATAAATTGAAGAAAATCCAGTGGCTATATGCCTTATTCTCCTTGTTTTCGTCGGATGGCATGCTGTAACTCATGCGCGTGAAAGCCAAGAACAAAAGGGCATTCCGGGCATCGGTCAATATATATGTGGAAACGATATCTCCTCTATAGAGGACAAGAAATTTTGGGGCAATCAGGTAGAAAGCGCACGAGAAAATGAAGTACTTTCAAGGACTGCCAAAGAATGGAGAGATGTTCACTAAAACGGTCATAATTTTATCATTCGGAGTCCGTGTTGGACCCATAAGTACTCAAACTGCTCGCGGCGAGCACGCGAATCCAAAAATTCTACACGCTTGTACCGAGAGGCCCGGAGTACCCTCAAATTCAGCCTTAAGCAGGACTTTTTGGCCCTGAAAGTCAAAGAACATCATTCGTCGCTGTTTTTCAGACAAGTTTCTGAACCCATTGGCACTTCCTTTTGAAGGAAATTCGAGAGATGATGTTTCTTATAGACATTAGCCCCCCTGGTAGGGACAAACATACCTTTCTGCAGGTGCTCTATGATCCGGGCAAATTCAATTGGCCGTTAATTGAAGAAAATCCAGCGGCTATATGCCTTATTCTCCTTGTTTTTGCCGGATGGTATGATGTAACTCATGCGCGTGAAAGCCAAGAACAAAAGGGCATTCCTGGCATTGGTCAATATATATGTGGAATCGATATCTCCTCTATAGAGGACAAGAAATTTTGGGGCAATCAGGCAAAAAGCGCACGAGAAAATGAAGTACTTTCAAGGACTGCCATAGAATGGAGAGATGTTACTAACACGGTCATAATTTTGTCATTTGGAGTCCGTGTCGGAACCATAAGTACTCAAAGTGCTCGCGGTGAGCACATGAATCCAAAAAATTCTACTCGCTTGCGCCAGGAGGCCCGGAGTACCCTCAAATTCAGCCTTAAGCAGGACTTTTTGGCCCTGAAATTCAAATAACATAATTCGTCGGTGTTTTTCAGACAAGTTTCCGAACCCATTGGCACTTCCTTTTGAAGGAAATTCGAGAGATTATGTTTCTTATAGACATTAGCCCCCCTAGGAGGGACAAACGTACCCTTCTGCAGATGCTCTATGATTCGGGCAATTTCATTTGGCCGTAAATTGAAGAAAATCCAGCGGCTATATGCCTTATTCTCCTTGTTTTCGCCGGATGGTATGGTGTAACTCATGCGCGTGAAAGCCAAGAACAAAAGGGCATTCCTGGCATCGGCCAATATATATGTGGAAACGATATCTCCTCTATAGAGGACAAGAAATTTTGGGGCAATCAGGCAAAAAGCGGACGAGAAAATGAAGTACTTTCAAGGACTGCCAAAGAATGGAGATATGTTCACTAAAACGGTCATGATTTTATCATTCGGAGTTCGTGTCGGACCCATAAGTACTCAAACTGCTCGCGGCGAGCACGCGAATCCAAAAAATTCTACTGGCTTGCAGCAGGAGGCCCGGAGTACCCTCAAATTCAGCCTTAAGTAGGACTTTTTGGCCCTGAAAGTCAAAGAACATCATTCGTCGCTATTTTTCAGACAAGTTTCCGAACCCATTGGCACTTCCTTTTGAAGGAAATTCGAGAGATTATGTTTCTTATAGACATTAGCCCCCCTGGTAGGGACAAACGTACCTTTCTGCAGATGCTCTATTATCCGGGCAATTTCATTTGGCCGTAAATTGAAGAAATCCAACGGCTATATGCCTTATTCTCCTTGTTTTCGCCGGATGGTATGATGTAACTCATGCGCGTGAAAGCCAAGAACAAAAGGGCATTCCTGGCATCGGTCAATACATATGTGGAAACGATATCTCCTCTATAGAGGACAAGAAATTTTGGGGCAATCAGGCAAAAAGCACACGAGAAAATGAAGTACTTTCAAGGACTGCCATAGAATGGAGAGATGTTAACTAAAACGGTCATAATTTTGTCATTCGGAGTCCGTGTCGGATCCAGAAGTACTCAAACTGCTTTCGCGCGGCGTGCGAATCTAGAAAATACTCCCGCTTGTGCGGGAGGCCGAGTACCCTCAAACACGGCCTTAAGCAGGACTTTTGGTACGAAAGTCAAAGAACATCATTCGTCACTATTTTTAAGACAAGTTTCTGAACCCATTGGCACTTCCTTTTGAAGGAAATTCGAGAGATTATGTTGCTTATAGACATTAGGCCCCCTGGTAGGGACAAACGTACCTTTCTGCAGATGCTCTATGATCCGGGCAACCTCATTTGGCCGTAAATTCAAGAAAATCCAGCGGCTCTATGCCTTATTCTCCTTGTTTTCGCCGGATGGCATGCTGTAACTCATGCGCGTGAAAGCCAAGAACAAAAGGGCATTCCTAGCATCGGTCAATATATATGTCGAAACGATATCTCCTCTATAGAGGACAAGAAATTTTGGGGCAATCAGGCAAAAAGCGCACGAGAAAATGAAGTACTTTCAAGGACTGCCAAAGAATGGAGAGATGTTCACTAAAACGGTCATAATTTCATCATTCGGTGTCCGTGTCGGACCCATAAGTACTCAAACTGCTCGCGGCGAGCATGCGAATCCAAAAAATTCTACCCGCTTGCACCAGGAGGCCCGGAGTACCCTCAAATTCAGCCTTAAGCAGGACTTTTTGGCCCTGAAAGTCAAAGAACATCATTCGTTGCTGTTTTTCAGACAAGTTTCCGAACCTATTGGCACTTCCTTTTGAAGGAAATTCGACAGATTATGTTTCTTATAGCCATTAGCCCCCCAGTAGGGACAAACGTACCTTTGATAGAGGCGGAGGTGTCCCGATCTTTCGATGAGATGATAACTATCGATTTGGTGAAGATGACTTTGACGATCCGACTACAAACGTGCACGACGTTGCGCCTTAGCAATCGCTAAACCAACTCCGAGAGGTTATTGACCACGCTGGAGCACAATCAACCTGACCACGAAGGTCTATTCCTGCAAGCAATCGAAGAACAAGCAAGAATATGATAAAAGCAATCTAAATATTGCGAGTATATATGAAGTATTGATAAAGGTGGGGATCCGTAAGCGGTCTTGGTGCAGTCGTTGGACACAAACGAAGTACGAAGTTGCAATGGCTAACTTTTAACTAAACAAATCCCAAGGGAAAAGCTACTAGATGGATCTACTTATATAGGAGCAAGGGGTGGCGGCCAAGTAGGTGGGAGGACGTCCAAGGCAGCCTAAAACTAACCCTAGGTCGTACAAGGCCAATGGGCCCAAGTGGAGGTGACGTAACACCTTTGGACTTGTAGTTTGACTCGGATTCTGGTGCAGCGTCAGATTGTTTTGTCCACAACTCAACGCTCCGGACGGATTTTAAGGTGATTCCAACTATGCTGGAAAGAGCATGAAATCTACTTTCCAACAAAAAAAGAATCACCCAATTCGGAGTCCGTATGAAATAGTTGTTGGCGTTTTGAGTCAGGTATGTCTGTGCAGTCCGAATCTGAATCCGAACGTGAGAGACTTGGACTCTATCTTCTCTTGGGCCAAAAGTGACGTGAGAGGACTTTTGAACAGCAAATAAACATCTCTTTCTTCCTTATCTTCATATGTGGATTGTACAAATGTCCCATACACCTGCAATTAGACAAAACACAAAAATGTGTGAAGTATTTTTGTTCTGGATAACATAAATAGATTATTGAATAGTTTGCACTAGAAATCACCGACAAATATGCATGTATGCAATATTTTGGTCATATACAAGGTACTCATGTCCTCATCATCCTCCCCTTTTTGAAAATAAAGCCGTCCTCGGCGTTGCTTAATCTGAAATGTGGCTAACAAAAGAGACAAGGTGTACATGTTGTATATGTATACGTCATCCATTTTTACTTCCCTTGATTTTTGCATATATGACACATGAATAGATGAGTAACTTGCATAGTTCATAAAATCTAAAGCCAACAAATTAGCACAAGAGCTAGAAGGCATGAAAATATTGCGACTCAGTTTGCACATATAAGTGAAGCTCTTATTTATTTCAAAAGATTGACAATGTTCATCATTAAACCATCCCAACATTGGTGAATAAACCTTATTTGAATCAAATTTACATGCTACAACATGCTTAGATAAGCAAACATGCAATGAGTCATTCGACACAGAATCATCACCAAGATTAGAGGTCATATCAAAATGATTAAACATTGATTCTTTTGCATCAACAGTTAATTCAATGGGTGCACTCAAAATTGTTGGTATTTCAGTTGTTTGATCACATGACGCATTCATGACATTATCAAGATTCTCTAAAATAGGTGTTGTGCTCAAATCACCAGGTAACTCAACACATGATGCATTCAAGTTAACTAGGGATGCATCATTCTCATGTGAAGTTATATCATCAATACCTTTACTGTTACCTTGTCGCAAAGACGTAGCTGATGTAGGTACACACATAGACAATGCACCATACTCTTTAGATGATGTCGCGCTCACAATCCGAGGTGGGGCTTCTCTAGTAGGTGCAACGGTGGAGGAACCAACCGACGGTGGTGAGCATGAACTGGAATAGTAGTTGTTGTAGTCACCCAATGCATCCTCCAGAATCGTCTCTCAAAGGTACAAGCACGAACATACATACCGTAATGCAACGAGGAATATCTGAAATCTTGCTCGAATATCATGGTTCAAACCACCAAAAATCTATTCATTGTATCATCCTCAGATTCTTCTATGTCACAATGATGCATATAAGATTTGAACTCTTGGTAGTAAGTATGAACAGTGTTATTGCCTTGTTTAAATTGTTCAAATTTGCGAAGCAATTCACGACGATAGTAAGGAGGAAAACTGTTTTCTCATTACATCTTTCAAATCTTTCCAAGTTGTGGGTTGGTTATCAATGTTTTTCTTATAATGCACACTCCACCAAATGAAGCAAAACCAGTAAATGCTCTAGTGGCAGCTCGTACTCGCTCAAGTTCGGAAAAAACATGTTGACTAAAAACTTGTTCTACTTCAAGCTCCCAAGCTAGATAAATAGCAGGATTAAATCTACCCTCAAATGACGGTAAAGAGCTAACCTGGCCATGTGCTTGTGTGTGTTGTCCCAACTCTCGTGATGGTGAAGATGTGTTAAATCGTCCAAGAACTTCTATCTCCGAAACCTGTCATGATTAGTAGAAACAAGAAACAAAATTCGAGAATAATGTTCCTATGAACTAATAGGATGTGGTTGTAAAGTGCTCACAAGAAGCAAATATCAATATCTTACAAGTTCTTACCATGCGGCGGTGGTGACAGCAACCAGCGGTGTCAAGTAACTCAAGATTGTGTAAAGCGATTGCCGGGGAACGACGATACACGGTGTAGAAATATGTGGAGCTGGGTTGGCTATATATGGTAGCAAAAATTTAGCAATAATCAATTCAAAGATGCAATGTTGAATAAACGCCAACGACGGCAGATCTTGTGCTGGTCCTAGGCTAGACCGGACTAGAGACGCGAGCCTAGAACACTAATGAGGTCACGGCGTAGCACAACTAGCATCAATGAAGGATACTAAGTAGCTCTTGACAAGAAGATATAAGTGAAGATAATGATGAAAACAAGCGCCAAGGGGATATACAACAACTCTCTCTCCAACTTTCCTCTTAAAAAGTTTGAGCCAATTTTCTGATAAATTCTTGCAAAGAATGCTACTAACTCAAGCTTTCCAATACAAAGAGAATCACTCAATTCGAGTTGATATGAGGAGTCAAAGAATTCTAAAACTGGCTCGAAAAATTGGAACAAGCTGTGTTCACGAACTCGAGGGCAAAAGACCTATTTAGAAGCCGATTTTGAGGTGTCAAATATTGAACTAGCTTCTGTAACTATTTACATGCGGCTCGTCATTAGCTTCAATTTGAGTACTCAAGGAGCCAAACGGACTTCAGATGAGGAAGATACACCTGTTTTACTGAGCAGTCGCAAAACAGATTCTAATCCGAATTCGGTACGAGATTGATTCGAGATAGATCCGATTTTTTCTTCTCTCTTTTTTTCTCACTCTTTTTTTTTTTCTTCTCTCTCTTTTCTTTTTTCTGTCCTTTTTTCTCTCTTTTTTTCTCTTTTTTTCTCCTCTTTCCAAGACAAACTAGATAAGATGCAGATTGGATCAGCGAAGATGTGAATGACCTCAACTATGATTATGACAATGAACAGTAGCCAGAGCACGTGGTGAAACTTTAATGGACGGATGGTGGACAGCGGAAGGGATAATGATGCAGTGGCGGCGTGACTAATGTGAACAGAACTCAAACTCTAAAGGAACTAGACACTAAGACCAGCAACCCGACACGACGATGCAACCGATAATTCAACTATGCAAGCAATGAATAGAAAATTGCAAAGGTTCAGATGGCTTGGATAAAGGATGAATAGATCTAACTTTTTGTGTGGCTTTTCTTGGACAATAGGTAATAAAATAAATCTATCTAGGAAAACTGGAAATTCTCACCGAGCAACCTGAAAACCGATACCACTTGATAGAGGCGGAGGTGTCCCGATCTTCGATGAGATGATAACTATCGATTTGGTGAAGATGACTTTGACGATCCGACTACAAACGTGCACGACGTTGCGCCTTAGCAATCGCTAAACCAACTCCGAGAGGTTATTGACCACGCTGGAGCACAATCAACGACCACGAAGGTCTATTCCTGCAAGCAATCAAGAACAAGCAAGAATATGATAAAAGCAATCTAAATATTGCAGTATATATGAAGTATTGATAAAGGTGGGGATCCGTAAGCGGTCTTGGTCTGGTCGTTGGACACAAACGAAGTACGAAGTTGCAATGGCTAACTTTAACTAAACAAATCCCAAGGGAAAAGCTACTAGATGGATCTACTTATATAGGAGCAAGGGGTGGCGGCCAAGTAGGTGGGAGGACGTCCCAAGGCAGCCTAAAACTAACCCTAGGTCGTACAAGGCCAATGGGCCCAAGTGGAGGTGACGTAACACCTTTGGACTTGTAGTTTGACTCGGATTCTGGTGCAGCGTCAGATTGTTTTGTCCACAACTCAACGCTCCGGACGGATTTTAAGGTGATTCCAACTGTGCTGGAAAGAGCATGAAATCTACTTTCCAACAAAAAAAGAATCACCCAATTCGGAGTCCGTATGAAATAGTTGTTGGCGTTTTGAGTCAGGTATGTCTGTGCAGTCCGAATCTGAATCCAGAACGTGAGAGACTTGGACTCTATCTTCTCTTGGGCCAAAAGTGACGTGAGAGGACTTTTTGAACAGCAAATAAACATCTCTTTCTTCCTTATCTTCATATGTGGATTGTACAAATGTCCCATACACCTGCAATTAGACAAAACACAAAAATGTGTGAAGTATTTTTGTTCTGGATAACATAAATAGATTATTGAATAGTTTGCACTAGAAATCACCTGACAAATATGCATGTATGCAATATTTTTGGTCATATACAAGGTACTCATGTCCTCATCAACCTTTCTGCAGATGCTCTATGATCCGGGCAATCTCATTTGGCCATAAATTGAAGAAAATCCAGCGGCTATATGCCTTATTCTCCTTGTTTTCGCCGGATGGCATGCTGTAACTGATGCGCGTGAAAGCCAAGAACAAAAGGGCATTCCGGGCATCGGTCAATATATATGTGGAAACGATATCTCCTCTATAGAGGACAAGAAATTTTGGGGCAATCAGGTAGAAAGCGCACGAGAAAATGAAGTACTTTCAAGGACTGCCATAGAATGGAGAGATGTTCACTAAAACGGTCATAATTTTATCATTCGGAGTCCGTGTCGGACCCATAAGTACTCAAACTGCTCGCGGCGAGCACGCGAATCCAAAAATTTCTACACGCTTGTACCGAGAGGCCCGGAGTACCCTCAAATTCAGCCTTAAGAAGGACTTTTTGGCCTAGAAAGTCAAAGAACATCATTCGTCGCTGTTTTTCAGACAAGTTTCTGAACCCATTGGCACTTCCTTTTGAAGGAAATTCGAGAGATTATGTTTCTTATAGACATTAACCCCCCTGGTAGGGACAAACATACCTTTCTGCAGATGCTCTATGATCCGGGCAATTTCATTTGGCCGTAAATTGAAGAAAATCCAGCGGCTATATGCCTTATTCTCCTTGTTTTCGCCGGATGGTATGCTGTAACTCATGCGCGTGAAAGCCAAGAACAAAAGGGCATTCCTGGCATCGGTCAATATATATGTGGAAATGATATCTCCTCAATAGAGGACAAGAAATTTTGGGGCAATCGGGCAAAAAGCGCACGAGAAAATGAAGTACTTTCAAGGACTGCCATAGAATGGAGAGATGTTCACTAAAACGGTCATAATTTCATCATTCGGTGTCCGTGTCGGACCCATAAGTACTCAAACTGCTCGCGGCGAGCATGCGAATCCAAAAAATTCTACCCGCTTGCACTAGGAGGCCCGGAGTACCCTCAAATTCAGCCTTAAGCAGGACTTTTTGGCCCTGAAAGTCAAAGAACATCATTCGTCGCTATTTTTCAGACAAGTTTCCGAACCCATTGGCACTTCCTTTTGAAAGAAATTTGAGAGATTATGTTTCTTATAGACATTAGCCCCCTGGTAGGGACAAACGAACCTTTCTGGAGATGCTCTATGATCCGGGCAATTTCATTTGGCCGTAAATTGAAGAAATCCAGCGGCTATATGCCTTATTCTCCTTGTTTTCGCCGGGTGGTATGATGTAATTCATGCGCGTGAAAGCCAAGAACAAAAGGGCATTCCTGGCATCGGTCGATATATATGTTGAAACGATATCTCCTCTATAGAGTACAAGAAATTTTGGGGCAATCAGGCAAAAAGCGCACGAGAAAATGAAGTACTTTCAAGGACTGCCAAAGAATGGAGAGATGTTCACTAAAACGGTCATAGTTTTGTCATTCGGGGTCCGTGTCGGACCCACAAGTACTCAAACTGCTCACGGCGAGCGTGCGAATCTAGAAAATTCTACCCGCTTGCACCAGGAGGCCCGGAGTACCCTCAAATACGGCCTTAAGCAGGACTTTTTGGCCCTGAAAGTCAAAGAACATCATTCGTCACTATTTTTAAGAAAAGTCTCTGAACCCATTGGCACTTCCTTTTGAAGGAAATTCGACAGATTATGTTTCTTATAGACATTAGGCCCCCTGGTAGGGACAAACGTACCTTTCTGCAGATGCTTTATGATCCGGGCAATCTCATTTGGCTGTAAATTGAAGAAAATCCAGCGGCTCTATGCCTTATTCTCCTTGTTTTCTCCGGATGGCATGCTGTGACTCATGCGCGTGAAAGCCAAGAACCAAAGGGCATTCCTGGCATCGATCAATATATATGTGGAAACGATATCTCCTCTATAGAGGACAAGAAATTTTGGGGCAATCAGGCAAAAAGCGCACGAGAAAATGAAGTACTTTCAAGGACTGCCAAAGAATCGAGAGATGTTCACTAAAACGGTCATAATTTTATCATTCGGAGTCCGTGTCGGACCCATAAGTACTCAAACTGCTCGCGGCGAGCACGCGAATCCAAAAAATTCTACCCGCTTGCACTAGGAGGCCCGGAGTACCCTCAAATTCATCCTTAAGCAGGACTTTTCTGCCCTGAAAGTCAAAGAACATCATTCGTCGCTGTTTTTCAGACAAGTTTCCAAACCCATTGTCACATCCTTTTGAAGGAAATTCGAGAGATTATGTTTCTTATAGACATTAGCCCCCCGGTAGGGACAATCGTAGCTTTCTGCAGATGCTCTATTATCCGGGCAATCACATTTGATTTCCTCCCAAAAGAAGGAGGGGTTTTCCTGTGGTAGGCGCCAAGAAAGATACCATGAAATTAGGCACCAGGTACTATCCATCACAGGCCATAAATTGACGAAAATCCAGTGGCTATATGCCTTATTCTCCTTGTTTTCGTCGGATGGCATGCTGTAACTCATGCGCGTGAAAGCCAAGAAAAAAATGGCATTCCTGGAACCGGTCAATATATATGTGGAAACGATATCTCGTCTACAGAGGACAAGAAATTTTGGGGCAATCAGGCAAAAAGCGCACGATAAAATGAAGTACTTACAAGGACTACCATAGAATGGAGAGATGTTCACTAAAACAGTCATAATTTTGTCATTTGGAGTCCATGTCGGCACCATAAGTACTCAAACTGCTCACGGCGAGCACGCGAATACAAAAAATTCTACCCGCTTGCAGCAGGAGGCCCGGAGTACCCTCAAATTCAGCCTTAAGCAGGACTTTTTGGCCCTGAAAGTCAAAGAACATAATTCGTCGCTGTTTTTCAGACAAGTTGCCGAACCGATTGGCACTTCCTTTTGAAGGAATTTCGAGAGATTATGTTTCTTATAGACATTAGCCCCCCTGGTAGGGACAAACGTACCTTTCAGCAGATGCTCTATGATCTGGGCAATTTCATTTGGCCGTAAATTGAAGAAAATCCAGCGGCTATATGCCTTATTCTCCTTGTTTTCGCCGGATGGTATGATGTAACTCATGCACGTGAAAGCCAAGAACAAAAGGGCATTCCTGGCATCGGTCAATATATATGTGGAAACGATATCTCCTCTATAGAGGACAAGAAATTTTGGGGCAATCAGGCAAAAAGCGCACGAGAAAATGAAGTACTTACAAGGACTGCCATAGAATGGAGAGATGTTCACTAAAACAGTCATAATTTTGTCATTTGGAGTCCGTGTCGGAACCATAAGTACTCAAACTGCTTTCATGTAACACGCGAATCCAAAAAATTCTACCCGCTTGCGCCAGGAGGCCCGGAGTACCCTCAAATTCAGCCTTAAGCGGACTTTTTGGCCCTGAAAGTCAAAAAACATAATTCGTCGCTGTTTTTCAGACAAGTTTCTGAACCCATTGGCACTTCCTTTTGAAGGAATTTTGAGATATTATGTTTCTTATAGACATTAGCCCCCCTGGTAGGGACAAACGTACCTTTCTGCAGATGCTCTATGATCCGGGCAATTTCATTTGGCCGTACGTAACGCCCTCGATGCGGCTATATCTCCCACGTGTCGAAGCACGACTTAGAGGCATAACCGCATTGAAAGCAATGTCGCAAGTGAGGTAATCTTCACACAACCCAAGTAATACATAAGGGGAAAGAGATATATAGTTGGCTTACAATCGCCACTTCACACAATTACATGAATAAAGCATTACATCATCCAAATACAATCAAGGTCCGACTACGGAACCAAAATAAAAGAAGAACCCCAAATGCGACAAAGAGGTCCCCGATCGACCCCAACTTGGCTCCACTACTGATCAACTAGAACGAAACAACACAAAGGGCAAGATCTTCATCGAGCTCCTCCTTGAGCTTAGTTCGCCACCGCTTCGGTAACATAGGCACCGCAAACTGGTTTTGAAGTATCCGTGAGCCACGAGGACTCAAAGAATCCCATTACCATGGGTATCAAGACTAGCAAAGCTTAATGGGAAAGGAAGGGGTAAAGTGGTGAGGTTGCAGCAGCGACTAAGCAAGTATGGTGGCTAACCAACGCAAAGAAGAGCGAGAAGAGAACAAGCGGAACGGTCGTCAACTAGCAATGATAAAGAAGTGATCCTGAACACCTACTTACGTCAAACATAACCCAGAAACCGTGTTCACTTCCGGACTCACGAGAAGAGACCATCACGGCTACACACTCGGTTGATGCGTTTTAATTCGGATCAAGTGTCAAGTTGTCTACAACGGACATTAACAAATTCCCATCGCCACATAACCGCGGGCACGGCTCTCGAAAGTTTAAACCCTGCAGGGTGTCCCAACTTAGCCCATGACAAGCTCTCGCGATCATCGAAGGAATAGACCTTCACCCAGAAGACCCGATCGGTCTCGGAATCCGGTACATCAAGACATTTCGACAATGGTAAAACAAGGCCAGCAAGACCGCCCGACGCGCCGACAATCCCGATAGGAGCTGCACATATCTCGTTCTCGTGGCAACACCGGATGAGACAAGCTATGAGTAAAACCAGCCTCGAGTTGCCACGAGGTGGCTCATGCAGCGGCTCGGTTCGGACCAACACTTAGACAAGCACCGGCCCGGGGCTAAAATAAAGATGACCCTCGGGTTGGCCGACCCAAAGGAAAGGGATAGGTGGTGGTGAGGCAAATGGTAAAACCAAGGTTGGGCCTTTTGGACAAGTTTTATTCAAAGCGAACTGTCGGGGGTCCCATAAATCACCCGACCGCGTTAGGAACGCAAAATCCGGGAACATAACACCGGTATGACGGAAACTAGGGCGGCAAGAGTGGAACAAAACACTGCATAAGGCCGAGCCTTCCACCCTTTACCAAGTATATAGATGCATTAATAATATAAGAGATATTGTGATATCCCAACATAAACCCTGTCCACCATGGAGCAGTCTTCAACTTCACCTGCAACTAGCAACGCTATAAGAAGGGCTGAGCAAAGCGGTAACATAGCCAAACAACGGTTTGCATAGGAATGGTGTCAAAGGTTAGAGGTTCATGGCAATATGGGATGGCTGGACAAACAGGTAATAGGTAGCGCAGCATAGCGCAAGAACGAGGCAACTAGCATAGCAATGATAGTAGTGAGATCCAGGGTAGCGGTCATCTTGCTTGAAATCCCGCAAGGAAGAAGAACGAGTCCATGAAGAAGACAAACGGACGTAGTCGAACGAATCCTCACAACTCCGGAACGAAACCGAAGCTAATGAGAGAAGCAACCCGGAAAGAAGCAAACAATATGGTAAACACACAAGCATGAACATGTCATGATGCACAAACAAGTATGATGCATGACCGGTTTAATGAGGCATGGCGTGGCAAAGTGCAACAAACAATACTACAAGTTAAGTGGAGCTCAATATGCAACGAGTTGCATATTGACAAAACACCACATGCAATTATTTAGTTTGATCTCGTTATGTACCCAACAATATTAAATGTTGATTAACATAGCAAGGGGTGAAGCACAACAAAACTACCTAGCTAGGCAAGTTTAAATGAGGCCGGAAACAACGAACAACAAATCCGGAAAATCCTCATATGCAAATTATGAATTTGGTACTGTTCTGCCCTAAACCATATTTTAAAGTTGTTAAACAGGAAAATAAAGTGGACCACATTAATCTAGGCATTTTTCCACCCCATTTACATATAAAGAACATTTAATTCCGAGCTACGGTTATTTAGTTATGAATTAAATCATTTTAACATGGCATTTAAGCAAATTTAAACAAACAGCATTTTAATCATTAAACATGGAATGAAAATAGCATATTATGAAACTAGATGAAATTCTAAGCATTTTACATATAAAGTTTGTTTTAATCCGATGCACCGTTAATGAGTTATTAATACATGAACATGAAGGTTTTTTTTTTGCAAAACAGTAATTCGCTGGAAAATAGCTAAATTGCAGCCGAGGAAAAAAACATGCATCGGGCCTAATCTGGTGCACTGCAGGCTGAACAAGGAGGGGCTGGGGGTTGCTCACCCATGGGCCAAGGCCCAGGTCGGTGGAGAGGTTCTGGCAGCCCATGGCCGGAGAGGAGGCACGTTGGCCGATGCAGTGGGCGGAGGCGTGGCTGGCCTTGAGGAAAGGCCGCCCACATGGGGTCGACGCAGGTGGAGGCGACGAGGCCACGCCGCCGCC
This sequence comes from Aegilops speltoides, assembly GCA_021437245.1. Classification (NCBI taxonomy): domain Eukaryota; kingdom Viridiplantae; phylum Streptophyta; class Magnoliopsida; order Poales; family Poaceae; genus Aegilops; species Aegilops speltoides. The sequence continues at coordinate 29,897 of JAHHZJ010002501.1, forward strand.
GCCTTCGTCTTCCCGAACGAGGACGGGGCGGCGGCGGTGGCTGCTCTCCGGCGAGCGGGCAGGCACGAAGGGCGCCGGGAACCGGCGGATCCGGGCGGCGCGGTGCCGGATCCGCCGCGGAAGGAGGTCGAGGGCCTCGCACCGGCGGTGACGCATGGCGCCGAAGCTCAAGGGGCATATGGCGGCGCTGCAGCAGAGGGAGAGAGAGGTTAGAGGAGGAAGGGAAGGAGAGGAAGGGAGAGCGGGCGGGGACGGCAACTGGCGCGGGAGGTGAAGGGCGCCGGCGGGAGGAGCTCCGCGATGCTGGCCGGCGAAGTCCACGACGAAGCGGGCGCGGGCGACGGCTAGGCCGACCGGCGGATCAGGCCCGCCGTGGCCCGGAGCGGGTCGGAGATGGGCTCCGCGGGCCCGGCGGCAAAGTGGGCGCGGGGGAGGTGAGGTGGCGGCTCGGGATTGGTTGGGGAGGCGGCGGTGATGACGTGGCGTCACGGGATTGGTCGGAGCGACGTGTCCGGCGGACGCGTCCGGCGGCGCGAGGAGGAAAACTGCTAGGGTTTCGGGGGATTAGACCGCGAAAATGGAAGGGGAGGGCCTATATATAGGTAGAGGGAGCTAGGAGTGTCCAAATGAGGAGCGGTTTTCGGCCACGCGATCGTGATCGAACGATCGAGAGCATGGAGGGAGTTAGATGGGTTTTGGGCCACTTTGGAAGGGTGTTGGGCTGCAACAAAGAGGCTTTTTATGTTACCTGCTAACTGTTGGAATATCAAACGACCTCCAAATGGCACGAAACTTGACAAAGCGGTTCACGGTGCTATACCAAGGCGCTTGGCAAACCTCGGCCATTCCGAGAAAGTTTAACACCGCACAAGAGAAGAGGCAAAAGGGACGCCGGAGGACATAGCAAAGGCCGGATTGCAAAACGGACAACGGTAAAATGCTCGGGTGCATGAGACGAACACGCATGCAAAATGAAATGCACATGATGACATGATAATGAAATGCATATGATGACATGGCAAATGCAACACGCAAGCAAATGACATGGCAACGAAGGCGAATAACTGACGGACACCTGGCGCAACGAATCTGGGGCGTTACAACACTCCACCACTACGAGAGGATCTCGTCCCGAGATCTAGGATGGCACCGGAGGGAAAACGGAAGAGAAAGAGAAGAGGTAAAACTAAGTTGCTTCTTTGACCAACGAGTGAAACCATGAACCTTGAGAGGTTGAGCAATTTAAAACAAAGAGTACAACAGAGATTGCAAACAATCCGTTAGAAAAGATGAACAAGGAGTATTACGAGAACTAAGAGGTTTAGTGATAAGATAGACATTGAAACCACTCCGGTTAAAACTAGATAGAGAAGGATTAAGATTGATATAATTTGGACAGCACTTCGACTCTAAATGGAAGGAATTGAACATGATTGACAAGATGAGAGGATACTTGATGAAATCAACAACACACTACATCCGGAATTGAAAGAATGGCACAAGGGGTAAGAAACATTACAAACCGCACTCCGGTTAAATAGATAATCAAGGAAAAGAACATGACCCTCACAATTCAAGATGATGAGTGATAAGAGCAACATCACAATGCCTCCGGAAGAAAGAATAGAAGATAGATCATTGGAATAACAGAATGGAGGGGGAAATGACAACTTATGCCACAATTGAGGTTGGAAAGCACCCTTCCAAGAAGATTACAACGGGGTTGTTGGAAAACCAACAACGAAAAGAATAAGATTGTAGTGGGCTTATGGAAACATCTCAACACTTGAGGTGAAATTCTGCCACTATCAAAATCAATTGCTTGCTTGAGATCAATGAAGAGATGAAAACCGCTTTCGCCGAGAGGATAGGTGAAAACTTGGATCATTGATAAACACCATAATAGCAACATTCCTTAGGGAAGGCTTTAGGTGAAATCTTTACCAAGATAACTCCAACGAAGAGATTGATGGATTTAAAATACCTCATTCTTGACAACATATGAATCATGAAACATGAATGGAAATTGTCAAGAGTGACATAACACCACCTCAAAAGATAAGATAGAAAGAATTGCACTTCGAAATGCAAGATGAAGAATACTTGAGATTCTCAGGAAAAACATGTGTTGAGCACCATGTTTATTTTAGAGTATAGCTCGGCGGATCATAACTTCAAGAGAAATCTTGAAGAACAATTGAAGAGTGAAAAGAATCCTTGAGGAACCACCATGTAGAGCCTCCATGAAGAACTCCGGTAATAAAAGGATGATAAAAAGAAAGAGAAGTTGAAAACACAAGGTGAAACCTTGCAATGATTTAGATGGATCTCCGTGATGATATAACCGAGAGAACTTGGAACTCCGAAAAAGAAGGATGAGCAATTGAAACCAAGAATTTTTGATGAACCTCCGGAATAAGGAGTTGAATTTACTCGATGAAACAAGAATAAGAATTATATTATGCTTATCCCTCATCAATTAAATTGATGACCCACGATGGATTTGGCATACTATTTATTCTCGTAGAAAGGATTAAAAGAGATATATCGAGACTTGAGAAGGTCTTCAACGAACCACCGGTAGGATTGGAACAACAAATGAATTGATATGATGAACAAGGAAGAGAGATCTTGAAAGAACCACCGTAAGAATTGAAAATGATCGAAGTAGGGGTGTATCACCGGTAAGAATTAGCAAATGAATGAAGGTACTTGAAGGTATATAGATACATGAGAACGAAGAGAACATGAACTGATTAGAGGATATTTGAAGGAATCACCGGTAAGATTTGGAGAATGATAGCTACACGCTGAGAATAAAGAATTATGACATGATGGCCTTCGGAGGAAAGAAATGGAAACAACTCATGAAATGCTCCGGATGGGTGAAAAAGATTCCCATAATCGAAAAAAATTATGAGAGGATGGCAACAAGCTAGCACCATGAATCTTGAAGAGAATAGAGCAAGATTAAAGAGAAATCCTTCTTCGGTCTTCAAATGATGAGAATGACAACGAGAAACACCACCAAGAATTATTGAGGCACACCGGAAGAATCAAAAGCGAAGAGGTTGAGCCAACTATGAAAAGAATTTGAAAGATCTTAGAGAAAAGCATTTGACTGATGATAACTCATTCTTACGTCAAACTCCGAAAAGAATTTGAGAATGGCTCCGGAATAATTAGAAGAGTCAGGTAAGATCCTGGGAAAAGACCTGTGGGTTAGGGCCCACCCAAAAGAACACCATTGAAAAGATTTAAAAGAGATGTTGCACCGGTTGAATAAAATGGCTTGAATGAGATAACAACCTCGAAATAGCTTGAACGGGTTAAGAATGGAAACACAAATCTTCGAGATATCTTGAGCACTCCGGAATAACAAATAGCGAGAAGTAGAATGATAATGAGGTGCACCGGTATGAGAAGACATTGAAATGAGGAAAAAGGTATGGTCAACAAAACTTGACTTGAATCCACCGGAGAAGAGAAAGGAAAGAGGAATGACGAACTAGTAGAACATCTTCTTGAGAACCACCATGAATTGCTGAGATACTCCGGGAGAATGAAAAGAGTGAAGAGACTTCACATGAATAAATGGATACTTGATTAAAATAAATGAGTCCTTGAAGAAAAGGGTGGGAGGGTGGGGAAAAACAAAGACAACTTGGGATGAACGAAAGAAACACCGTTGAGAAAAACTTAGAATTGATCTTGCGGATGGGAAAAAATGATGGGATCCACTTGAAGAGAAGCACACCGGTTGGAAAGGAGTTGACATGACAACCTCAATGATCAAGAAGGATTAGTATTCACATAGAAATATGAGAACACCATTTAGGAAAGGTATGGATTCAACATCTGACTTTGAAGCAACTCGAATACCACAAATAACACAAAACAAAGGATTTGGCTTGCAGAATAAGCCAGAACAAACATATGATAGAGATTTCGTCCGAAGTTTTCGTGGTGGGGCCTACACGGGCTCGATCGACAACACCATCATGTACAAGGCAAGTGCACATGACATCTGAAGTGTCCCAGTCGGCATAGCCAAGGACTCTTTAAGACACAACGAGACCCACTGTAAAACCAACCGTGAATAGGCGGACCACTAGACGTCGAACCCCAATTTCATATCATACATCCGTCGGAAAGATATCCTAAGAGCTACTTGAATTCCCACCTATAAAACTCCAAACTTTCGGTTATGCAATCTGGTGTTGGGGATACAGGGAGCAATATATCTCACCCAAACGAACAATCCCTACATCCATTTGTATCCATCCGTCAACACATAACCAAGAAACCTTCGGAAATCGTCTACCTCAACCTTCGAAAAGCATCCGTTATACAAGTCATGGCAATACTCCGTACTCACCTCAAGATTGGGTTAGCGGGGTTATCTCACCAACAACTGCATAAAAGAGATTTTCGATGTCGGTGTACTAAACTCGGTATTCCGAATCGCAACGATAAAATTATGACGACAACACCTCGGAGCTCAACTCCCCGGGACACTGCCACAACCCCTAAATGACAGGAGGCACCAAGAACAATGTTCTCATCATAAGAATATCGGAACGATCCCAAGATACCCGCGTGATCCTAAAAAAAAAATTTAGTGAAATTTAAGAAGAGAAGAGTCAAAACTCTACGTCAGGATACCTCACCAGAAGGTCGAAGGGACTGGGGAGTAAAAAGAATCCTACTCTCCGATATATATAATCCTAAATGACTCAAAACATTTTTTTTCTAGACACAACTCGGCCGCTAAAAACGATCAAGCGGGGGGCTCCTAAGGTCGGGAAGGCTCGATACCAACTTGTAGCGCCTCGATGCGGCTATATCTCCCACGTGTCAAGCACGACTTAGAGGCATAACCGCATTGAAAGCAATGTCGCAAGTGAGGTAATCTTCACACAACCCAAGTAATACATAAGGGGAAAGAGATATATAGTTGGCTTACAATCGCCACTTCGCACAATTACATGAATAAAGCATTACATCATCCAAATACAATCAAGGTCCGACTACGGAACCAAAATAAAAGAAGAACCCCAAATGCGACAAAGAGGTCCCCGATCGACCCCAACTTGGCTCCACTACTGATCAACTAGAACGAAACAACACAAAGGGCAAGATCTTCATCGAGCTCCTCCTTGAGCTTAGTTGCGCCACCGCCGGTAACATAGGCACCGCAAACTGGTTTTGAAGTATCCGTGAGCCACGAGGACTCAAACAATCCCATTACCATGGGTATCAAGACTAGCAAAGCTTAATGGGAAAGGAAGGGGTAAAGTGGTGAGGTTGCAGCAGCGACTAAGCAAGTATGGTGGCTAACCAACGCAAAGAAGAGCGAGAAGAGAACAAGCGGAATGGTCGTCAACTAGCAATGATCAAGAAGTGATCCTGAACACCTACTTACGTCAAACATAACCAAAAAACCGTGTTCACTTCCCGGACTCCGCCGAGAAGAGACCATCACGGCTACACACTCGGTTGATGCGTTTTAATTCGGATCAAGTGTCAAGTTGTCTACAACCGGACATTAACAAATTCCCATCTGCCACATAACCGCGGGCACGGCTCTCGAAAGTTTAAACCCTGCAGGGGTGTCCCAACTTAGCCCATGACAAGCTCTCGCGATCATCAAAGGAATAGACCTTCACCCAGAAGACCGATCAGTCCGGAATCCGGTACATGAAGACATTTCGACAATGGTAAAACAAGGCCAACAAGACCGCCCGATGCGCCGACAATCCCGATAGGAGCTGCACATATCTCGTTCTCGTGGCAACACCGGATGAGACAAAGCTCTGAGTAAAACCAGCCCTCGAGTTGCCACGAGGTGGACCAGCAGTGGCTCGGTTCGAACCAACACTTAGACAAGCACTGGCCCGGGGGGGCTAAAATAAAGATGACCCTCGGGTTGGCCGACCCAAGGGAAAGGGATAGGTGGTGGTGAGGCAAATGGTAAAACCAAGGTTGGGCCTTCTTTGGACAAGTTTTATTCAAAGCGAACTGTCGGGGGTCCCATAAATCACCCGACGCGTTAGGAACGCAAAATCCGGGAACATAACACGGTATGACGGAAACTAGGGCGGCAAGAGTGGAACAAAACACTGCATAAGGCCGAGCCTTCCACCCTTTACCAAGTATATAGATGCATTAATAATATAAGAGATATTGTGATATCCCAACATAAACCACATCCACCATGGAGCAGTCTTCAACTTCACCTACAACTAGCAACGCTATAAGAAGGGCTGAGCAAAGCGGTAACATAGCCAAACAACGGTTTGCATAGGAATGGTGTCAAAGGTTAGAGGTTCATGGCAATATGGGATGGCTGGACAAACAGTAATAGGTAGCGCAGCATAAGCGCAGAAACGAGGCAACTAGCATAGCAATGATAGTAGTGAGATCGAGTAGCGGTCATCTTGCCGAAATCCCGCAAGGAAGAAGAACGAGTCCATGAAGAAGACAAACGGACGTAGTCGAACGAATCCTCACAACTCCGGAACGAAACCGAAGCTAACGAGAGAAGCAACCCGGAAAGAAGCAAACAATATGGTAAACACACAAGCATGAACATGTCATGATGCACAAACAAGTATGATGCATGACCGGTTTAATGAGGCATGGCATGGCAAAGTGCAACAAACAATACTACAAGTTAAGTGGAGCTCAATATGCAACGAGTTGCATATTGACAAAACACCACATGCAATTATTTAGTTTGATCTCGTTATGTACCCAACAATATTAAATGTTGATTAACATAGCAAGGGGTGAAGCACAACAAAACTACCTAGCTAGGCAAGTTTAAATGAGGCCGGAAACAACGAACAACAAATCCGGAAAATCCTCATATGCAAATTATGAATTTGGTACTGTTCTGCCCTAAACCATATTTTAAAGTTGTTAAACAGGAAAATAAAGTGGACCACGTTAATCTAGGCATTTTTCCACCCCATTTACATATAAAGAACATTTAATTCCGAGCTACGGTTATTTAGTTATGAATTAAATCATTTTAACATGGCATTTAAGCAAATTTAAACAAACAGCATTTTAATCATTAAACATGGAATGAAAATGGCATATTATGAAACTAGATGAAATTCTAAGCATTTTACATATAAAGTTTGTTTTAATCCGATGCACCGTTAATGAGTTATTAATACATGAACATGGAGGTTTTTTTTTTGCAAAACAGTAATTCGCTGGAAAATAGCTAAATCGCAGCCGAGGAAAAAAAACATGCATCGGGCCTAATCTGGTGCACTGGAGGCTGAACAAGGAGGGGCTGGGGGTTGCTCACCCATGGGCCAAGGCCAGTCGGTGGAGAGGCTCGGCAGGCGCTGCCGGAGAGGAGGCACGTTGGGCCAAGCAGTGGGCCGAGGCGTGGCTGGGCCTTTGAGGAAAGGCTGGCCCACACGGGTCGACGCAGGCGGGGGCGCGACAAGGCCACGCGCCGCCGCCTTCGTCTTCCCGAACGAGGACGGGCGGCGGTGGCTGCTCTCTCGGCAGCGGGCAGAACGGCTGGCGCTGGGAACCGGCGGATCCGGGCGGCGCGGTGCCGGATCCGCCGCGAAGGAGGTCGGAGGCCTCAGCACCGGCGGCACGCAGTGGCAGCGAAGCTCAAAGGGCCATGGCGGCGGGCGCTGCAGAGAGGAGAGAGAGGTTAGAGGAGGAAGGAAGGAGAGGAAGGGAGAGCGGGCGGGACGGCGACCTAGAGGGAGGCTGAAGGGCGCCGGCGGGAGGAGCTCCGGCGATGCGGCCGGGCGAAGTCCCGACGAAGCGGGCGCGACAGTCTGCGCCGCCACCGGCGGATCGGGCCCGCCGTGGCCCGGAGCGGGTCGGAGATGGGCTCCACGGGCCCGGCGGCGAAGTGGGCGCGGGGGAGGTGAGGTGGCGGCTCCGGATTGGTTGGGGAGGCGGCGGTGATGACGTGGCGTCACGGGATTGGTCGGAGCGACGTGTCCGCGGACGTGTCCGGCGCGGACGGACGCGTCCGCGCGCGAGGAGGAAAATCGCTAGGGTTTCGGGGATTAGACCGCGAAAATGGAAGGGAGGCCTATATATAGGTAGAGGGAGCTAGGAGTGTCCAAATGAGGAGCGGTTTTCGGCCACACGATCGTGATCGAACGACCGAGAGCATGTAGGGGAGTTAGATGGGTTTTGGGCCACTTTGGAAGGGGTGTTGGGCTGCAACAAAAGAGGCTTTGCGGTTACCCGGTTAACCGTTGGAATATCAAACGACCTCCAAATGGCACGAAACTTGACAGCGGTTCACGGTGCTATACCAAGACCGCTTGGCAAACCTCGCCATTCCGAGAAAGTTTAACACCCGCACAAGAGAAGAGGCAAAGGGGACTTGAAGGACATAGGAGTGCCGGATTGCAAAACGGACAACGGGGAAAATGCTCGGGTGCATGAGACGAACACGCATGCAAAATGAAATGCACATGATGACATGATAATGAAATGCATATGATGACATGGCAAATGCAACACGCAAGCAAATGACATGGCAACGAAGGCGAATAACTGACGGACACCTGGCGCAACGAATATGGGGCGTTACACCGTAAATTGAAGAAAATCCAGCGGCTATATGCCTTATTCTCCTTGTTTTCGCCGGATGGTATGATGTAACTCATGTGCGTGAAAGCCAAGAACAAAAGGGCATTCCTGGCATCGGTCAATATATATGTGGAAACGATATCTCCTCTATAGAGGACAAGAAATTTTGGGGCAATCAGGCAAAAAGCGCACAAGAAAATGAAGTACTTTCAAGGACTGCCATCGAATGGAGAGATGTTCACTAAAATGGTCATAATTTTGTCATTCGGAGTCCGTGTCGGACCCACAAGTACTCAAACTGCTCGCGGCGAGCGTGCGAATCAAGAAAATACTCCCCGCTTGGGCCAGGAGGCCAGAGTACCCTCAAATACGGCCTTAAGCAGCACTTTTTTGCCCTGAAAGTCAAAGAACATAATTCGTCGCTGTTTTTCAGACAAGTTTCCGAACCCATTGACACTTCCTTTTGAAGGAATTTCGAGAGATTATGTTTCTTATAGACATTAGCCCCCTGGTAGGGACAAACATACCTTTCTGCAGATGCTCTATGATCCGGGCAATTTCATTTCGCCATAAATTGAAGAAAATCCAGCGGCTATATGCCTTATTCTCCTTGTTTTCGCCGGATGGTATGATGTAACTCATGCGCGTGAAAGCCAAGAACAAAAGGGAATTCCTGACATCGGTCAATATATATGTGGAAACGATATCTCCTCTATAGAGGACAAGAAATTTTGGGGCAATCAGGCAAAAAGCACACGAGAAAATGAAATACTTTCAAGGACTGCCATAGAATGGAGAGATGTTCACTAAAACGGTCATAATTTTGTTATCCGGAGTCCGTGTCGGACCCACAAGTACTCAAACTGCTCGCAGCGAGCGTGCGAATCTAGAAAATACTCCCCGCTTGTGCCAGGAGGCCAGAGTACCCTCAAATACGGCCTTAAGCAGGATTTTTTGGCCCTGAAAGTCAAAGAACATCATTCATCACTATTTTTAAGACTAGTTTCTGAACCCATTGGCACTAACTTTTGAAGGAAATTCGAGAGATTATGTTGCTTATAGACATTAGGCCCCCTGGTAGGGACAATCGTACCTTTCTGAAGATGCTCTATGATCCGGGCAATCTCATTTGGCCGTAAATTGTAGAAAATCCAGTGACTATATGCCTTATTCTCCTTGTTTTCGCCGGATGGTATGATGTAACTCATGTGCGTGAAAGCCAAGAACAAAAGGGAATTCCTGGCATCGGTCAATATATATGTGGAAACGATATCTCCTCTATAGAGGACAAGAAATTTTGGGGCAATCAGGCAAAAAGCACACGAGAAAATGAAATACTTTCAAGGACTGCCATAGAATGGAGAGATGTTCACTAAAACGGTCATAATTTTGTTATCCGGAGTCCGTGTCGGACCCACAAGTACTCAAACTGCTCGCGGCGAGCGTGCGAATCTAGAAAATACTCCCCGCTTGTGCCAGGAGGCCAAAGTACCCTCAAATACGGCCTTAAGCAGGACTTTTTGGCCCTGAAAGTCAAAGAACATAATTAAATCCTTTTTTTTGGACAAGTTTCAACCCATTGGCACTTCCTTTTGAAGGAATTTCGAGAGATTATGTTTCTTATAGACATTAGCCCCCCTGGTAGGGACAAACGTACCTTTCTGCAGATGCTTTATGATCCGGGCAATTTCATTTGGCCATAAATTGAAGAAAATCCAGCGGCTATATGACTTATTCTCCTTGTTTTCGCCGGATGGTATGATGTAACTCATGCGCGTGAAAGCCAAGAACAAAAGGGAATTCCTGGCATCGGTCAATATATATGTGGAGACGATATCTCCTCTATAGAGGACAAGAAATTTTTGGGCAATCAGGCAAAAAGCACACGAGAAAATGAAGTACTTTCAAGGACTGCCATAGAATGGAGAGATGTTCACTAAAACGGTCATAATTTTGTTATCCGGAGTCCGTGTCGGACCCACAAGTACTCAAACTGCTCGCAGCGAGCGTGCGAATCTAGAAAATACTCCCCGCTTGTGCCAGGAGGCCAGAGTACCCTCAAATACGGCCTTAAGTAGGATTTTTTGGCCCTGAAAGTCAAAGAACATCATTCGTCACTATTTTTAAGACTTGTTTCTGAACCCATTGGCACTACCTTTTGAAGGAAATTCGAGAGATTATGTTGCTTATAGACATTAGGCCCCCTGGTAGGGACAAATGTACCTTTCTAAAGATGCTCTATGATCCGGGCAATCTCATTTGGCCGTAAATTGTAGAAAATCCAGCGGCTATATGCCTTATTCTCCTTGTTTTCGCCGGATGGTATGATGTAACTCATGCGCGTGAAAGCCAAGAACAAAAGTGCATTCCTGGCATCGGTCAATATATATGTGGAAACGATATGTCCTCTATAGAGGACAAGAAATTTTGGGGCAATCAGGCAAAAAGCGCACGAGAAAATGAAGTACTTACAAGGATTGCCATAGAATGGAGAGATGTTCACTAAAACAGTCATAATTTTGTCATTTGGAATCCGTGTCGGAACCATAAGTACTCAAACTGCTCGCGGCGAGCACGTGAATCCAAAAAATTCTACCCGCTTGCGCTAGGAGGCCCGGAGTACCCTCAAATTCAGCCTTAAGCAGGACTTTTTGGCCCTGAAAGTCAAAGAACATAATTCGTCACTATTTTTCAGACAAGTTTCCGAACCCATTGGCACTTCCTTTTGAAGGAATTTCGAGAGATTATGTTTCTTATAGACATTAGCCCCCTTGGTAGGGACAAACGTACCTTTCTGCAGATGCTCTATGATCCGGGCAATTTCATTTGGCCGTAAATTGAAGAAAATCCAGGGGCTATATGCCTTATTCTCCTTGTTTTCGCCGGATGGTATGATGTAACTCATGCGTGTGAAAGCCATGAACAAAAGGGCATTCCTGGCATCGGTCAATATATATGTGGAAACGATATCTCCTCTATAGAGGACAAGAAATTTTGGGGCAATCAGGAAAAAGCGCACAAGAAAATGAAGTACTTTCAAGGACTGCCATCGAATGGAGAGATGTTCACTAAAACGGTCATAATTTTGTCATTCGGAGTCCGTGTCAGACCCACAAGTACTCAAACTGCTCGCAGCCAGCGTGCGAATCAAGAAAATACTCCCCACTTGTGCCAGGAGGCCAGAGTACCCTCAAATACGGCCTTAAGCAGGACTTTTTGGCCCTGAAAGTCAAAGAACATAATTCGTCGCTGTTTTTGAGACAAGTTTCCGAACCCATTGGCACTTCCTTTTGAAAGAATTTCGAGAGATTATGTTTCTTATAGACATTAGCCCCCCTGGTAGGGACAAACGTACTTTCTGCAGATGCTCTATGATCCGGGCAATTTCATTTGGCCATAAATTGAAGAAAATCCAGCGGCTATATGCCTTATTCTCCTTGTTTTCACCGGATGGTATGATGTAACTCATGCGCGTGAAAGCCAAGAACGAAAGGGAATTCCTGGCATCGGTCAATATATATGTGGAAACGATATCTCCTCTATAGAGGACAAGAAATTTTGGGGCAATCAGGCAAAAAGCACACAAGAAAATGAAGTACTTTCAAGGACTGCCATAGAATGGAGAGATGTTCACTAAAACGGTCATAATTTTGTCATTCGGAGTCCGTGTCGGACCCACAATTACTCAAACTGCTCGCAGCGAGCGTGCGAATCTAGAAAATACTCCCCGCTTGTGCCAGGAGGCCAGAGTACCCTCAAATACGGCCTTAAGCAGGATTTTTTGGCCCTGAAAGTCAAAGAACATCATTCGTCACTATTTTTAAGACTAGTTTCTGAACCCATTGGCACTACCTTTTGAAGGAAATTCGAGAGATTATGTTGCTTATAGACATTAGGCCCCCTGGTAGGGACAAACGTACCTTTCTAAAGATGCTCTTTGATCCGGGCAATCTCATTTGGCCGTAAATTGAAGAAAATCCAGCGGCTATATGCCTTATTCTCCTTGTTTTCGCCGGATGGCATGCTGTAACTCGTGTGCGTGAAAGCCAAAAACAAAAGGGCATTCCTGGCATCGGTCAATATATATGTGGAAACGATATCTCGTCTATAGAGGACAAGAAATTTTGGGGCAATCAGGCACAAAGCGCACGAGAAAATGAAGTACTTACAAGGACTGCCATAGAATGGAGAGATGTTCACTAAAACGGCATAATTTTGTCATTTGGAGTCCGTGTCGGAACGATAAGTACTCAAACTGCTCGCGGCGAGCACGCGAATACAAAAAATTCTACCCGCTTGCGCTAGGAGGCCCGGAGTACCCTCAAATTCAGCCTTAAGCGGGACTTTTTGGCCCTGAAAGTCAAAGAACATAATTCGTCGCTGTTTTTCAGACAAGTTTCCGAACCCATTGGCACTTCCTTTTGAAGGAATTTCGAGAGATTATGTTTCTTATAGACATTAGCCCCCCTGGTAGGGACGAACGTACCTTTCTGCAGATGCTCTATGATCCGGGCAATTTCATTTGGCCGTAAACTGAAGAAAATCCAGCGGCTATATGCCTTATTCTCCTTGTTTTCGCCGGATGGTATGATGTAACTCAGGCGCGTGAAAGCCTAGAACAAAAGGGCATTCCTGGCATCGGTCAATATATATATAGAAACGATATCTCCTCTAGAGAGGACAAGAAATTTTGGGGCAATCAGGCCAAAAGCGCACGAGAAAATGAAGTACTTACAAGGACTGCCATAGAATGGAGAGATATTCACTAAAACAGTCATAATATTGTCATTTGGAGTGCGTGTCGGAACCATAAGTACTCAAACTGCTCGCGGCGAGCACACGAATCCAAAAAATTCTACCTGCTTGCGCCAGGAGGCCCGGAGTACCCTCAAATTCAGCCTTAAGCAGGACTTTTTGGCCCTGAAAGTCAAAGAACATCATTCGTCACTATTTTTAAGACAAGTTTCTGAACCCATTGGCACTACCTTTTGAAGGAAATTTGAGAGATTATGTTGCTTATATACATTAGGCCCCCTGGTAGGGACAAACGTACCTTCCTGAAGATGCTCTATGATCCGGGCAATCTCATTTGACCGTAAATTGAAGAAAATCCAGCAGCCATATGCCTTATTCTCCTTGTTTTCGCCGGATGGCATGCTGTAACTCATGTGCATGAAAGCCAAAAACAAAAGAGCATTCCTGGCATCGGTCAATATATATGTGGAAACGATATCTCGTCTATAGAGGACAAGAAATTATGGGGCAATCAGGCAAAAAGCGCACGAGAAAATGAAGTACTTTCAAGGACTGCCATAGAATGGAGAGATGTTCACTAAAACGGTCATAATTTTGTCATTTGGGGTCCGTGTCGGAACCATAAGTACTCAAACTGCTCGCGGCGAGCATGCGAATCCAAAAAATTCTACCTGCTTGCGCAAGGAGGCCCGGAGTACCCTCAAATTCAGCCTTAAGCAGGACTTTTTGGCCCTGAAAGTCAAAGAACATAATTAAATCATTGTTTTTGGACAAGTTTCGAACCCATTGGCACTTCCTTTTGAAGGAATTTCGAGAGATTATGTTTCTTATAGACATTAGCCCCCGGTAGGGACGAACGTACCTTCTGCAGATGCTCTATGATCCGGCGATTTCATTTGGCCGTAAATCAAGAAAATCCAATGCTATATGCCTTATTCTCCTTGTTTTCGCCGGATGGTATGATGTAACTCAGGCGCGTGAAAGCCTAGAACAAAAGGGCATTCCTGGCATCGGTCAATATATATATAGAAACGATATCTCCTCTAGAGAGGACAAGAAATTTTGGGGCAATCAGGCCAAAAGCGCACGAGAAAATGAAGTACTTACAAGGACTGCCATAGAATGGAGAGATATTCACTAAAACAGTCATAATATTGTCATTTGGAGTGCGTGTCGGAACCATAAGTACTCAAACTGCTCGCGGCGAGCACACGAATCCAAAAAATTCTACCCGCTTGCGCCAGGAGGCCCAGGTGTAACACCCACGATGCGGCTATATCTCCCACGTGTCGAAGCACGACTTAGAGGCATAACCGCATTGTGGTTTTGTCGCAATAAGGGTCATCTTCACACAATCCCATGTAATGAACAAAAACGGGATAAAGAGTTGGCTTACAATCGCCACTTCACACAATGAACATATAATTCATACATCATTCAGAGTACACACATGGTCCGACTATGGACGAAGCCAAAAGAAAAGAAGATAACCCAGCTGCTAGATCCACGATCGTCGCATGGCGGGCTCCACTCTTGATCAACATGAAACGAAACATAGCAATGACCAAGATCTTCGTTGAGCTCCCATCTAAGCTCGGTTGCATCACCTGCACTGGTATCATCGACACCTGCAGCTGTTGTGATAGTATCTGGTGAGTCACGAGGACTCAGCAATCTCAAAACCCGCGAGATCAAGACTATTTAAGCTTATGGGTAAGGAATGGATAAGTGGTGAAGTTGCAGCAGCGACTAAGCATGATATGGTGGCTAACATACGCAAATAAGAGCGAGAAGAGAAGCAAAGGAACGGTCGTGAAGCTAGCAATGATCAAGAAGTGATCCTGAACTCCTACTTACGTCAAACATAACCCAAAACCGTGTTCACTTCCCGGACTCCGCCGAAAAGAGACCATCACGGCTACACACACGGTTGCTGCGTTTTAGTTAAGTCAAGTGTCAAGTTCTCTACAACCGGATATTAACAAATTTCCATCTGCCACATAACCGCGGGCACGGCTCTCGAAAGTTTATACCCTGCAGGGGTGTCCCAACTTAGCCCATCACAAGCTCTCACGGTCAACGAAGGATATTCCTTCTCCCAGGAAGACCCGATTAGTCTCGAAATCCCGGTTTACAAGACATTTCGACAATGGTAAAACAAGACCAGCAAGACCACCCGCTGTGCCGACAAATCCCGATAGGAGCTGCACATATCACGTTCACAGGGCACACCGGATAAGCTAAGCGTACAGGTACCGACGAATCCAAGTTGCCAAGGAATGGTCCCGCACGGTGCTCTAGTTTGGACCAACACTCGGAGGAGCAAAGGCCCGGGGGGGTAAAATAAAGATGACCCTTGAGTCTGCAGAACCCAAGGGAAAAAGGCGTAGGTGGCAAATGTTAAAACCAATGTTGGGCCTTGCTGGAGGAGTTTTATTCAAAGCGAACTGTCAAGGGGGTCCCATAAATCACCCAACCGCGTAAGGAACGCAAAATCAAGGAACATAACACCGGTATGACGGAAACTAGGGCGGCAAGAGTGGAACAAAACACCAGGCATAAGGCCGAGCCTTCCACCCTTTATCAAGTATATAGATGCATTAATTAAATAAGAGATATTGTGATATCCCAACATAATCCTGTCCAAATGGAGCAATCTTCAACTTCACCTGCAACTAGCAACGCTATAAGAGAGGCTGAGCAAAGCGGTAACATAGCCAAACAATGGTTTGCTAGGAAGGGTGAAAATGTTAGAGGCTGACATGGCCATTTGGGAGGCTTGGTAAAACAAGTGATAGGTAGCACAGCATAGCGATAGAACGGAGCAACTAGCAAGCAAAGATAGAAGTGATATCAAGGGTAATGGTCATCTTGCCTGAGATCCCGCAAGGAAGAAGAACGAGTCCATGAAGAAGACAAATGCACATAGTCACACGAATCCTCACAACTCCGGAACGAAACCGAAGCTAACGAGAGAAGCAAACCGGAAAGAAACAAACAACATGGTAAACACACAAGCATAAACGTGTTATGATGCACAAACAAGTATGATGCATGTCCGGTTTAATGAGGCATGGCATGGCAATATGCACAAACAACACTACAAGTTAAGTGGAGGTCAATATGCAACGAGTTGCATATTGACGAAACACCACATCAATTATTTAGTTTCTCTCTCGGTTATGAACAAGACAAGATTAAATGTTGGTTAACATGGCAAGAGGTGAAGCATAATTAAACTACATATTTAGGCAAGTTTAAATGAGGCCAGAAACACAAACAACACTTCCGGAAAATCCCCATGTTATTTAGCAATTTAAAGCAAGCAACAATTTTAAACATTTTAATTGTTGTTATCCTGATGCGGATGACATATGCAAGTTTTATGCATTTTTTATGAAAATGTTGACATAAGCATGTTATGAAGCATTTGGTCACTATGGCGGAACAAAACGGATGCCACGGCAACGAATCCGAAAATGATGCCACGGCAACATATCGGTTCCGGTAGCTCACGGAGATACCGGTGCAAAAGGAAGTGAGCGTGAGCGAGTCATGCAAGATGGTGGGGTGCTCCCGGTTACCGGGTTTCCATGGGTCGACGGCATGGCAAACGAGGAGCAATGTGCACGAAACAAACGGGCACGATGCAAACATACGGTTCATCTCATACAACATGCATTCGTTCACGAGCATCGTCTCGGCGTTATACCTTCGAAGCGTGCATTTCGGGGCGGTTCAAAATCGCCGAGGGAAGTAGTCGTTCACGGGTCGTAGGGGAAGTAGTCGTACATGTCGGCGGTAGTGGAAGTAGTGGTACACGGCGACGGTAGTTGTACACGTTACGTAGATGTTCAGGTCGTCGGTAGAGGTACTTGGTAAAATCCACGGGTGTCATTAGTTGTACACGGGTCCTTGCCGAAGATGGTCGCACACGCACGTAGATGAACCATTCATCGACCTCCTGGTACTTGGCGAAAATCTCGAAGATGGCCTTGGCGTTCCTGGTTCGGTGGTTGTGGAGGCAGGGATCAAGGTGGCGCCTTCTTCGCTGCTTTCGAAGCGAGGCGCGCCACGCACCACCGGGCTTGGTCGTGACGAGAAGCGGGGGACGCGGCGGCAGCTTGGCGTTGCTTGGAACTCCGGCGAAGGGCGATGCGACCGGGAGGTTGGAGGCGCTGGTGACCCGTGGTGGCGATGAAGCACAGGAACGAGCGGATGACGGCTTGGGGCGCGAAGCAGGGCTGCGGGGCGACGCTGCTAGCAAGCTGGGGACGCCGGGACCCGAAGCAGAGGAGCGGGCGCTGCTATGGCAGTGAGACAGCGACCCAGCAAGAACCGAGGCGAGGCAGGTCGGCGACGATGCATGGTGGTGGAGCGGAGCAGCAGCTCGTACGGCGTGGTGGCGAACCGGCGGAGGGAGGCGATGGCGGCGCAGGGGAGAAGGAAGGGCGAGGTGGAGGCGCACAGGAGGGGAAGGGGAAGATCGAGGAGAGGGGCTCCTCTAGTGGCGCGAGGGAGGAGAGGGAGAGGGGATGGACCAAGAGGAGGCCAGCGAACGAGGAGATCGAGCAGGAGGGATGGCGGCGCCGCGGGACGGAGATGGGGATCGAGGGGGTCAAGGGGATCGGGGTGGCTGGATAGGGTTAGAAAGGGTTGGGCCTCAAGGGATTTGGTGGGCCGGCCTGGCCTAGTGGCATGCTGCTGCTAGAAGGTGCAGCTGGGCTGGGCTCTCTCCTCTCTCTCTTTAATTACTATAACAGAAAAGCATTAGAGAGAAGGAAAATGAAGAGGGGTTTAGGGAAAGAAAATGCGCAAGGGGTTAATTTCCATGGACTCACAAAAATAAGCTTGTTCCGAGAAAATAGAAAAGGCCATGGATGAAAGATGTAAATTCAGACTCATTTGAATTTCACTCAAATGGGTTTGAACTAGGACTTGGTTTTTGAAGTGTCCAAAAATGTTGAGATTTTTGGTGGAGTTCGGGAAAATGATGAAAGCAATTATGGGCAAGGTTGGAGACCAAGAATTGAGATAACAATGGCATGGGATATTTTGCAAGTGGGTTATGGTTAATTCCAAATAAACGGAATAATTTTATTATAGCTCCCTAATAATAGTAGGAGACTTTGAATATGTTTTAAAGAGAAATCACCATGTGAATATCCCTCGATTTAAATAGATCAACGATCTATGCAATTTATTTAGGTGAGTTTTAAAAAGGGGTTGCATGATGACATGACGCAATGCACATGATGCAAGGATGAATGCAACGAACAAAACAAATCACATGACGAAACTCGGAAAACATGGGAGGCATCTGGAGCGCCGGGCTCGGGGCGTTACAACACTCCACCACTACAAGAGGATCTCGTCCCGAGATCTAGGATGGCACCGGAGAGAAACGGAACAGGAAGAGAAGAAGGTAAACTAAGTTGCTTCTTCGACCAATGAGTGAAACCACGAACCTTGGGAGGTTGAGCAATTTAAAAGAAAGACTACAACAGAGATGAACGAGATTGCAAACAATCCGTTAGAAAAGAGGAACAAGGAACATTACGAGGACTTGAAGGTTGCAAAGACATGAATCAAGAGTTTAATGGATAGGATAGAATCCGAATCCACTCTGGTTAAAACAAGATGAGAGAGGAAGAATTCGGGCAGCACCCTGGTTGAACATGGAAGGAATAGAACATGAACTTGAGAAGATGGAATGATACTTGATGAAATCAACAACACACTGCCTCCGGAACTATTGAAAGAATGGCACAATGGGTAAGAAGGATTTCAAACAGCACTCAAGTTGAAAAGAGAGGCAAAACTTGATAAGATGAAAGAACTTGAATGAGAACACAACACTCCGGTTAAATTGATAAGCAAGAAAATAACATGATCTTGACAAAACGAGGTGATGGGTGAAGAGAGCAACATCACAATGCCTCTGTAACGAAAGAATAGAAGCTAGACCGTTGGGATAAAGGGACGGAGAAGAAAATGACAACTTCTACCACAATTGAATTTGGAAGGCATCCTTGCAAGAAGGTTAGAATAGAGTTGTTGGAAGACCAACAACGAAAAGAATAAGTTTGTAGTGGGCTTATGGAAACATCTCAACATTATGAGGTGACAACCGACCACTAAAGGAAACAATTGCTAGCTTTAGATCGACGAAGAGATGAACACTTCTTCCACCAAGATGATAAAGAGATAACTTGGATCATTGGCAAGCACCACAAATAGCAACATTCCCAATGGAAGGCTTTTAGGTGAAATCTATATCAAGATACTCCAACGAAGAAATTAATGGATTTAGAATACCTCATTCTTCACAACATATGAATCATGAAACATGAAGGAAATTGTCAAGAGTGGCATAACACCACCTCAAAAGATAAGGTAGAAAGAATTGCACTTCGGAATGCAAGATGAAGAATGCTTGAACGCCTCACAACAAAACATGTGTTGAGCACCATGTTTATCTTAGAGTATAGCTTGGCGGATCATAACTTCAAGAGAAATCTTGAAGAACAATTGAAGAATGAAAGGAATCCTTGATGAACCACCATGTAGAGCCTCCATGAAGAACTCCGGTAATAAAAGGATGATAGAAAGAAAGAGAAGTTGAAAACACAAGGTGAAGCCTTGCAATGATTTAGAAGGACCTTCGCGACGAGATAATTGAGAGATTGGAACTCCAGAAAAGAAAAGATGAAGCATCTCGGACCGAGAAAAATGACATGATGAACAACTCTGGAAAGAAGAAACTAGATCACTTGGATGAAACAAGAATAAGAATTATGTTATGCGTATCCTTCACCGATTTAAACTGATGACAAGCAACGGATTTGGCATACTACTTATTCTTCTTGAAAAGATTGACGAGAGAAATAGCGCAACTTGGGAAGGTCTTCCACGAACCACCGGTGGGGTTGGAAAGAACGAATGAATTGATATGATAACCAAGGAAGAGAACTCTTGAACGAACCACCGTAAGAATAGAAAATGAACGTAGCAAAGGCACAACTCACCGGGGATAATTAGAAAACGATGAAGATACTTAAGGGGATTTAGATACAAGAGAACAAAGAGATCATGACCTGACTAGAGTAAACTTGAATGATGCACCGGTAACATTTGGAGAACGAGAACTGAAAGCTGGAATGAATAATTCTGAGATGATTGGCTCCGGAGAATCAAACTAAAAAGACTCCTGAATTGCTCCGGATGGGTGAAAAAAAATTCTCACAATCGAAAACAATTATGAGAGGATGGCATCAAGCTAGAACCCTGAATCTCTGGAAGAACGGGTAAGGATTTAAGAGGAACTCTTCTTCGGTCTTCAAAATTCGAGAATGACGATGAGAAACACCACCAAAATTACTGAGATACTCCGGAAGAATGAAGGGTTGAACCAAAGATGAAAAGAATTTGAAAGCGATCTTGGAGATGGCATCTGACTGATGAAATTCATTCTTACGTCAAACTCGAAAAGAATTAGGAATTGCTCCGAAATAATTAGAAGAGTCAGGTAAGATCCTGGGAAAAGACCTGTGGGTTAGGGCCCACTCAAAAGGAAACACCATTGAACCATTTTTAAAAGAGAGATTGCACCGGTTGAATTAAATGGCTTGAATGAGATAATAATCTCCAAATAGCTTGAACGGATCTTGAATGAAAAGACGAGCCTCCTGAGATATATTCAACACTCGAGAACGAAGGAATATCGAGAAGTGAATGATTAAGAGGTGCACCAGCATGAGAAAACATTTGAAACGAGGAAAGGATATGATCGACAAAGCTTGAATTGAATCCACCAGAGAAGAAAAGAGAACGGAGGATGATGAACTTGAAACTCCTGGCCGACTTCATGATAATCACCGGATAAGAACATTGAAAGAAACGAATGAAGAGACTTCACATCCATAAGATGGGTACTTGATTAAGAAACCAAAGTCCTCGAAGAAAAAGGGTGGGAGGGCGGGAAAACAAAGGCAACTTGGGGCAGATGAAATAGATACCGTTGAGGAAAACTTAGAATTGATCTCGCAAATGTTGGAATGATCGGATGCACTTGAAGAGAAACACGCCGGTAGGAAAAGAATTAACATGACAACCTCAATGATCAAGAAGGATTAGTATTCACATAGCAATATGAGAACACCGTTTAGGAAAGGTATGGATTCAACATTTGACTTCGAAGCAACTCGAATACCACAAATAAAACAAAGAAAAGGATTTGGCTAGCAGAATAAGCCGGAACAAACATATGATAGAGATTTCGTCCGAAGTTTTCGTAGTGGGGCCCACACGGGCTCGATCGTACAGCACCATCATGTACAAGGCAGTGCACATGACATACGAAGTGTCCCCGAATCGGCATAGCCAAGGATTCTTTAAGACACAACGAGACCACTGTAAAAAACGACCGTGGATAGGCGGACCACTAGACGTCGAACCCCAATCTCATATCATGCATCTGTCGGAAAGAAAAAAAATAGAGCTACTTGAATTCCCACCTATAAAACTTCCGAAACTTTCTGGTTATGCAATCTGGTGTTGGGGATACAGGGGAAGCAATATATCTCACACAAACAAGCAATCCCTACATCCAGCTGTATCCATCCGTCAACACATAACCAAGAAACCTTCGGAAATCGTGTACCTCAACCTTCGAAAAGCATCCGTTATCTGAGCTATGGCAATACTCCGAACTCCCGATCTTGGGTGACGTCGAGGTTATCTCACCAACAAGCGCATAAAAGAGATTTTCGATGTCGGCAAAACTCAGGTATTCCAGAACTGCAACGATAAAATTATGACGAGAACACCTCGAAGCTCAACTCCCCGGGACACTGCCACAACCCCTAAATGTCACGAGGCACCAAGAACAATGTTCTCGTCATAAGAATATCGGAACGATCCCAAGATACCCGCGTGATCCTAAAATTTTTTTAGTGAAATTTGAGGCGAGGAAAGACAAAACATCTACGTCAGGAGGCCTCACTAGAGCGACGAAGGGGCTGAGGAGTAAAAAGAATCCTACTCTCCGATATATATAATCCTAAGACTCAAAACATTTTTGTTCTAGACTCAACAACGCCAGCGATTTGATCAAGCAGGGGGCTCCTAAGTCGGGGCTGGCTCTGATTACCAACTTGTAACACCCACGATGCGGCTATATCTCCCACGTGTCGAAGCACGACTTAGAGGCATAACCGCATTGTGGTTTTGTCGCAAGAAGGGTCATCTTCACACAATCCCATGTAATGAACAAAAATGGGATAAAGAGTTGGCTTAGAATCGCCACTTCACACAATGAACATATAATTCATACATCATTCAGAGTACACACATGGTCCGACTACGGATGAAGCCAAAAGAAAAGAAGATAACCCAACTGCTAGATCCCTGATCGTCCCAACTGGGCTCCACTACTGATCAACATGAAACGAAACATAGCAATGACCAAGATCTTCGTTGAGCTCCCATCTAAGCCCGGTTGCATCACCTGCACTGGTATCATCGGCACCTGCAGCTGTTGTGATAGTATCTGGTGAGTCACGAAGACTCAGCAATCTCAAAACCCGCGAGATCAAGACTATTTAAGCTTATGGGTAAGGAATGGATAAGTGGTGAAGTTGCAGCAGCGACTAAGCATGATATGGTGGCTAACATACGCAAATAAGAGCGAGAAGAGAAGCAAAGGAACGGTCGTGAAGCTAGCAATGATCAAGAAGTGATCCTGAACTCCTACTTACGTCAAACATAACCCAAAACCGTGTTCACTTCGCGGACTCCGCCGAAAAGAGACCATCACGGCTACACACGCGGTTGATGCGTTTTAGTTAAGTCAAGTGTCAAGTTCTCTACAACCGGATATTAACAAATTCCCATCTGCCACATAACCGCGTGCACGGCTCTTGAAAGTTTATACCCTGCAGGGGTGTCCCAACTTAGCCCATCACAAGCTCTCACGGTCAACGATGGATATTCCTTCTCCCAGGAAGACACGATCAGTCTCGGGATCCCGGTTTACAAGACATTTCGACAATGGTAAAACAAGACCAGCAAGGCCACCCGCTGTGCCGACAAATCCCGATAGGAGCTGCACAGGTACCGACGAATCCAAGTTGCCAAGGAATGGTCCCGCACGGTGCTCTAGTTTGGACCAACACTCGGAGGAGCACTAGCCCGGAGGGTAAAATAAAGATGACCCTTGAGTCTGCAGAACCCAAGGGAAAAAGGCTTAGGTGGCAAATGTTAAAACCAATGTTGGGCCTTGCTGGAGGAGTTTTATTCAAAGCGAACTGTCAAGGGGGTCCCATAAATCACCCAACCGCGTAAGGAACGCAAAATCAAGGAACATAACACTGGTATGACGGAAACTAGGGCGGCAAGAGTGGAACAAAACACCAGGCATAAGGCCGAGCCTTCCACCCTTTATCAAGTATATAGATGCATTAATTAAATAAGAGATATTGTGATATCCCAACATAATCCTGTCCAAATGGAGCAATCTTCAACTTCACCTACAACTAGCAACGCTATAAGAGGGGCTGAGCAAAGCGGTAACATAGCCAAACAATGGTTTGCTAGGAAGGGTGAAAATGTTAGAGGCTGACATGGCCATTTGGGAGGCTTGGTAAAACAAGTGATAGGTAGCGCAGCATAGCGATAGAACGGAGCAACTAGCAAGCAAAGATAGAAGTGATATCAAGGGTAATGGTCATCTTGCCTGAGATCCCGCAAGGAAGAAGAACGAGTCCATGAAGAAGACAAACGCACGTAGTCGCACGAATCCTCACAACTCCGGAACAAAACCGAAGCTAATGAGAGAAGCAAACCGGAAAGAAACAAACAACATGGTAAACACACAAGCATAAACATGTCATGATGCACAAACAAGTATGATGCATGTCCGGTTTAATGAGGCATGGCATGGCAATATGCACAAACAACACTACAAGTTAAGTGGAGCTCAATATGCAACGAGTTGCATATTGACGAAACACCACATCAATTATTTAGTTTCTCTCTCGGTTATGAACAAGACAAGATTAAATGTTGGTTAACATGGCAAGAGGTGAAGCATAATTAAACTACATATTTAGGCAAGTTTAAATGAGGCCGGAAACACAAACAAGACTTCCGGAAAATCCCCATGTTATTTAGCAATTTAAAGCAAGCAACAATTTTAAACATTTTAATTGTTGTTATCCTGATGCGGATGACATATGCAAGTTTTATGCAATTTTTATGAAAATGTTGACATAAGCATGTTATGAAGCATTTGGTCACTATGGCGGAACAAAACGGATGCCACGGCAACGAATCCGAAAATGATGCCACGGCAACATATCAGTTCCGGTAGCTCACGGAGATACCGGTGCAAAAGGAAGTGAGCGTGAGCGAGTCATGCAAGATGGTGGGGTGCTCCTGGTTACCGGGTTTCCATGGGTCGACGGCATGGCAAACGAGGAGGAACGTGCACGAAACTAACGGGCACGATCCAAACATACGGTTCATCTCATACAACATGCATTCGTTCACGAGCATCGTCTCGGCGTTATACCTTCGAAGCATGCATTTCGGGGCGGTTCAAAATCGCCGAGGGAAGTAGTCGTTCACGGGTCGTAGGGGAAGTAGTCGTACATGTCGGTGGTAGTGGAAGTAGTGGTACACGGCGACGGTAGTTGTACACGTTACGTAGATGTTCAGGTCGTCGGTAGAGGTACATGGTGAAATCCACGGGTGTCATTAGTTGTACACGGGTCCTTGCCGAAGATGGTCGCACACGCACGTAGATGAACCATTCATCGACCTCCTGGTACTTGGCGAAAATCTCGAAGATGGCCTTGGCGTTCCTGGTTCGGTGGTTGTGGAGGCAGGGGATCAAGGCTGGCACGCCTTCTTCGCCTGCTCGAAGCAGAGGCGCGGCCACGACACCACTCTGGCTTGGTCGTGACGAGAAGCGGGGGACGCAGCGGCAGCCTGGCGTTGCATGGGACTCTGGCGATGGGCGATGCGACCGGGAGGTTGGAGGCGCTGGTGACCCATGGTGGCGATGAAGCACAGGAACGAGCGGATGGCGGCTTGGTGTGCAAAGCAGGGCTGCGGGGTGACGCTGCTGGCGAGCTGGGGACGCCGGGACCCGAAGCAGAGGAGCGGGCGCTGCTCCGGCAGTGAGACAGCGACCCGGCAAGAACAGAGGCGAGGCAGGTCAGCGACGATGCATGCTGGTGGAGCGGAGCAGCAGCTCATACGGCATGGTGGCGAACCGGCAGAGGGAGGCGATGGCGACGCGGGGGAGAAGGAAGGGTGAGGTGGAGGTGCACATGAGGGGAAGGGGAAGATCGACGAGAGGGGCTCCTCTGGCGGCGCGAGGGAGGAGAGGGAGAGGGGATGGACCGAGAGGAGGCCAACGAGCGAGGAGATCGAGCAGGAGGGATGGCGGCGCCGCGGGACGGAGATGGGGATCGAGGGGGTCAAGGGGATCGGGGTGGCTGGCTAGGGTTAGTAAGGGTTGGGCCTCAAGGGATTTGGTGGGCTGGCCTGGCCTAGTGGCATGCTGCTGCTAGAAGGTGCAGCTGGGCTGGGCTCTCTCCTCTCTCTCTTTAATTACTATAACAAAAAAGCATTAGAGAGAAGGAAAATGAAGAGGGGTTTAGGGAAAGAAAATGCGCAAGGGGTTAATTTCCCTGGACTCACAAAAATAAGCTTGTTACGAGAAAATAGAAAAGGCCATGGATGAAAGATGTATATTCAAACTCATTTGAATTTCACTCAAATGGGTTTGAACTAGGACTTGGTTTTTGAAGTGTCCAAAAATGTTGAGATTTTTGGTGGAGCTCCGGAAAATGATGAAAGCAATTATGGGCAAGGTTGGAGACCAAGAATTGAGATAACAACGGCATGGGATATTTTGCAAGTGGGTTATGGTTAATTCCAAATAAACGGAATAATTTTTTTATAGCTCCCTAATAATAGTAGGAGACTTTGAATATGTTTTAAAGAGAAATCACCATGTGAATATCCCTCTATTTAAATAGATCAACGATTTATGCAATTTATTTAGGTGAGTTTTAAAAAGGGGTTGCATGATGACATGATGCAATGCACATGATGCAAGGATGAATGCAACGAACAAAACAAATCACACGACGAAACTCGGAAAACATGGGAGGCATCTGGAGCGCCGGGCCGGGGTACCCTCAAATTCAGCCTTAAGCAAGACTTTTTGGCCCTGAAAGTCAAAGAACATAATTCATCGCTGTTTTTCAGACAAGTTTCCGAACCCATTGGCACTTCCTTTTGAAGGAATTTCGAGAGATTATGTTTCTTACAGACATTAGCCCCCCTGGTAGGGACAAACGTACCTTTCTGCAGATGCTCTATGATCCGGGCAATTTCATTTGGCCGTAAATTGAAGAAAATCTAGCGGGTATATGCCTTATTCTCCTTGTTTTCGCCGGATGGTATGATGTAACTCATGCGCGTGAAAGCCAAGAACAAAAGGGCATTCCTGGCATCGGTCAATATATATCTGGAAACGATATCTCCTCTATAGAGGACAAGAAATTTTGGGGCAATCGGGCAAAAAGCGCACGAGAAAATGAAGTACTTACAAGGACTGCCATAGAATGGAGAGATGTTCACTAAAACGGTCATAATTTTGTCATTTGGAGTCCGTGTCGGAACCATAAGTACTCAAACTGCTCGTGGCGAGCACGCGAATCCAAAAAATTCTACCCGCTTGCGCCAGGAGGCCCGGAGTACCCTCAAATTCAGCCTTAAGCAGGACTTTTTGGCCCTAAAAGTCAAAGAACATAATTCGTCGCTGTTTTTCAGACAAGTTTCCGAACCCATTGGCACTTCCTTTTGAAGGAAATTCGAGAGATTATGTTTCTTATAGACATTAGCCCCCCTGGTAGGGACAAACGTACCTTTCTGCAGATGCTCTATGATCCGGGCAATCTCATTTGGCCATAAATTGAAGAAAATCCAGCGGCTATATGCCTTATTCTCCTTGTTTTCGTCGGATGGCATGCTGTAACTCATGCGCGTGAAAGCCAAGAACAAAAGGGCATTCCTGGCATCGGTCAATATATATGTGGAAACGATATCTCGTTTATAGAGGACTAGAAATTTTGGGGCAATCAGGCAAAAAGCGCACGACAAAATGAAGTACTTACAAGGACTGCCATAGAATGGAGAGATGTTCACTAAAACAATCATAATATTGTCATTTGGAGTCCGTGTCGGAACCATAAGTACTCAAACTACTCGCGGCGAGCACGCGAATCCAAAAAATTCTACCCGCTTGCGCCAGGAGGCCCGGAGTACCCTCAAATTCAGCCTTAAGCAGGACTTTTTGCCCTGAAAGTCAAAGAACATAATTCATCATTGTTTGTCAGACAAGTTTCCGAACCCATTGGCACTTCCTTTTGAAGGAATTTCGAGAGATTATGTTTCTTATACACATTAGCCCCCCTGGTAGGGACAAACGTACCTTTCTGCAGATGCTCTATGATCCGGGCAATTTCATTTGGCCGTAAATTGAAGAAAATCCAGTGGCTATATGCCTTATTCTCCTTGTTTTCGCCGGATGGTATGATGTAACTCATGCGCGTGAATGCCAAGAACAAAAGGGCATTCTTGGCATCGGTCAATATATATGTGGAAACGATATCTCGTCTATAGAGGACAAGAAATTTTGGGGCAATCAGGCAAAAAGCGCACGAGAAAATGAAGTACTCTCAAGGACTGCCATCGAATGGAGAGATGTTCACTAAAACAGTCATAATTTTGTCATTTGGAGCCCGTGTCAGAACCATAAGTACTCAAACTGCTCGCAGTGAGCATGCGAATCCAAAAAATTCTACCTGCTTGCGCCAGGAGGCCCGGAGTACCCTCAAATTCAACTTTAAGCAGGACTTTTTGGCCCTAAAAGTCAAAGAACATAATTCGTCGCTGTTTTTCAGACAAGTTTCCGAACCCATTGGCACTTCCTTTTGAAGGAAATTCGAGAGATTATGTTTCTTATAGACATCAGCCCCCCTGGTACGGACAAACATACCTTTCTGCAGATGCTCTATGATCTGGGCAATCTCATTTGGCCATAAATTGAAGAAAATCCAGCGGCTATATGCCTTATTCTCCTTGTTTTTTTTAAATCGGATGGCATGTTTGTAACTCATGTGCGTGAAAGCCAAGAACAAAAGGGCATTCCTGGCATCGGTCAATATATATGTGGAAACGATATCTCGTCTATAGAGGACTAGAAATTTTGGGGCAATCAGGCAAAAAGCGCACGAGAAAATGAAGTACTTACAAGGACTGCCATAGAATGGAGAGATGTTCACTAAAACAATCATAATTTTGTCATTTGGAGTCCGTGTCGGAACCATAAGTACTCAAACTGCTCGCGGCGAGCACGCGAATCCAAAAAACTCTACCCGCTTGCGCGAGGAGGCCCGGAGTACCCTCAAATTCAGCCTTAAGCAGGACTTTTTGGCCCTGCAAGTCAAAGAACATAATTCGTCGCTGTTTTTCAGACAAGTTTCCGAACCCATTGGCACTTCCTTTTGAAGGAATTTCAAGAGATTATGTTTCTTATAGACATTAGCCCCCCTGCTAGGGACAAACGTACCTTTTTGCAGATGCTCTATGATCCGGGCAATTTCATTTGTCCGTAAATTGAAGAAAATCCAGTGGCTATATGCCTTATTCTCCTTGTTTTCGCCGGATGGCATGCTGTAACTCATGTGCGTGAAAGCCAAAAACAAAAGGGCAATCCTGGCATCGGTCAATATATATGTGGAAACGATATATCCTCTATAGAGGACAAAAATTTTGGGGCAATCAGGCAAAAAGCGCACGAGAAAATGAAGTACTTGCAAGGACTGCCATCGAATGGAGAGATGTTCACTAAAACGTTTATAATTTTGTTATTTGGAGTCCGTGTCGGACCCATAAGTACTCAAACTGCTCGCGGCGAGCGTGCGAATCCAAAAAATTCTACCTGCTTGCGCCAGGAGGCCCGGAGTACCCTCAAATTCAACTTTAAGCAGGACTTTTTGGACCTGAAAGTCAAAGAACATAATTCGTCGTTGTTTTTCAGACAAGTTTCCGAACCCATTGGCACTTCCTTTTGAAGGAAATTCGAGAGATTATGTTTCTTATAGACATTAGCCCCCTGGTAGGGACAAACATACCTTTCTGCAGATGCTCTATGATCCGGGCAATCTCATTTGGCCATAAATTGAAGAAAATCCAGTGGCTATATGCCTTATTCTCCTTGTTTTCGTCGCCATGCTGTAACTCATGCGTGTGAAAGCCAAGAACAAAAGGGCATTCCTGGCATCGGTCAATATATATGTGGAAACGATATCTCGTCTATAGAGGACTAGAAATTTTGGGGCAATCAGGCAAAAAGCGCACGAGAAAATGAAGTACTTACAAGGACTGCCATAGAATGGAGAGATGTTCACTAAAACAATCATAATTTTGTCATTTGGAGTCCGTGTCGGAACCATAAGTACTCAAACTGCTTGCGGCGAGCACGCGAATCCAAAAAATTCTACCCGCTTGCGCCAGGAGGCCCGGAGTACCCTCAAATTCAGCCTTAAGCAGGACTTTTTGGCCCTGAAAGTCAAAGAACATAATTCGTCGCTGTTTTTCAGACAAGTTTCCGAACCCATTGGGACTTCCTTTTGAAGGAATTTCGAGAGATTATGTTTCTTATAGACATTAGCCCCCCTGGTAGGGATAAACGTACCTTTCTGCAAATGCTCTATGATCCGGGCAATTTCATTTGGCCGTAAATTGAAGAAAATCCAGCGGCTATATGCCTTATTCTCCTTGTTTTCGCCGGATGGTATGATGTAACTCATGCGCGTGAAAGCCAAGAACAAAAGGGCATTCCTGGCATCGGTCAATATATATGTGGAAACGATATCTCCTCTATAGAGGACAAGAAATTTTGGGGCAATCAGGCAAAAAGCGCACGAGAAAATGAAGTACTTTCAAGGACTGCCATCGAATGGAGAGATGTTCACTAAAATGGTCACAATTTTATCATTCGGAGTCCGTGTCGGACCCACAAGTACTCAAACTGCTCGCGGCGAGCGTGCGAATATAGAAAATACTTCCCGCTTGTGCCAGGAGGCCAGGAGTACCGTCAAATTCAACTTTAAGCAGGACTTTTTGGCCGTAAAAGTCAAAGAACATAATTCGTCGCTGTTTTTCAGACAAGTTTCCGAACCCATTGGCACTTCCTTTTGAAGGAAATTCGAGAGATTATGTTTCTTATAGACATTAGCCCCCCTTAACTCTTGCGCGTGAAAGCCAAGAACAAAAGGGCATTCCTGGCATCGGTCAATATATATGTGGAAACGATATCTCGTCTATAGAGGACTAGAAATTTTGGGGCAATCAGGCAAAAAGCGCATGAGAAAATGAAGTACTTACAAGGACTGCCATAGAATGGAGAGATGTTCACTAAAACAATCATAATTTTGTCATTTGGAGTCCGTGACGGAACCATAAGTAATCAAACTGCTCGCGGCGAGCACGCGAATCAAAAAAATGATACCTGCTTGCACCAGGAGGCCCGGAGTACCCACAAATTCAGCCTTAAGCAGGACTTTTTGGCCCTGAAAGTCAAAGAACATAAATCGTCGCTGTTTTTCAGACAAGTTTCCGAACCCATTGGCACTTCCTTTTGAAGGAATTTCGAGAGATTATGTTTCTTATACACATTAGCCCACCTGGTAGGGACAAATGTACCTTTCTGCAGATGCTCTATGATCCGGGCAATTTCATTTGGCCGTAAATTGAAGAAAATCCAGCGGCTATATGCCTTATTCTCCTTGTTTTCGCCGGATGGTATGATGTAACTCATGCGTGTGAAAGCCAAGAACAAAAGGGCATTCCTGGCATCGGTCAATATATATGTGGAAACGATATCTCCTCTATAGAGGACAAGAAATTTTGGGGCAATCAGGCAAAAAGCGCACGAGAAAATGAAGTACTTTCAAGGACTACCATCGAATGGAGAGATGTTCACTAAAACGGTCATAATTTTGTCATTCGGAGTCCGTGTCGGACCCACAAGTACTCAAACTGCTTGCGGCGAGCGTGGGAATCTAGAAAATACTCCCTGCTTGTGCCAGGAGGCCAGAGTACCCTCAAATACGGCCTTAAGAAGGACTTTTTGGCCCTGAAAGTCAAAGAACATAATTCGTCGCTGTTTTTCAGACAAGTTTCCGAACCCATTGGGACTTCCTTTTGAAGGAATTTCGAGAGATTATGTTTCTTATAGACATTAGCCCCCCTGGTAGGGACAAACGTACCTTTCTGCAGATGCTCTATCATCCGGGCAATTTCATTTGGCCGTAAATTGAAGAAAATCCAGCGGCTATATGCCTTATTCTCCTTGTTTTCGCCGGATGGTATGATGTAACTCATGCGCGTGAAAGCCAAGAACAAAAGGGCGTTCCTGGCATCGGTCAAATATCTCCTCTATAGAGGACAAGAAATTTTGGGGCAATCAGGCAAAAAGCGCACGAGAAAATGAAGTACTTTCAAGGACTACCATCGAATGGAGAGATGTTCACTAAAACGGTCATAATTTTGTCATTCGGAGTCCATGTCAGACCCACAAGTACTCAAACTGCTCGCGGTGAGCGTGCGAATCTAGAAAATAATTCCCGCTTGTGCCAGGAGGCCAGAGTACCCTCAAATACGACCATAAGCAAGACTTTTTGGCCCTCAAAGTCAAAGAACATCATTCGTCACTATTTTTAAGACAAGTTTCTGAACCCATTGGCACTACCTTTTGAAGGAAATTCGGGAGATTATGTTTCTTATATACATTAGGCCCCTGTTAGGGACAAACGTACCTTTCTGAAGATGCTCTATGATCCGGGCAATCTCATTTGGCCGTAAATTGAAGAAAATCCAGTGGCTATATGCCTTATTCTCCTTGTTTTCGCCGGATGGCATCCTGTAACTCATGTGCGTGAAAGCCAAAAACAAAAGGGCATTCCGGGCATCGATCAATATATATCTGGAAACGGTATCTCGTCTATAGAGGACAAGAAATTTTGGGGCAATTAGGCAAAAAGCGCACGAGAAAATGAAGTACTTACAAGGACTGCCATAGAATGGAGAGATGTTCACTAAAACGTTTATAATTTTGTCATTTGGAGTACTCAAACTGCTCGCGGTGAGCATGCGAATCCAAAAAATTCTACCTGCTTGCGCCAGGAGGCCCGGAGTACCCTCAAAATTCAACTTTAAGCAGGACTTTTTGGACCTCAAAGTCAAAGAACATAATTCATCGCTGTTTTTCAGACAAGTTTCCGAACCCATTGGCACTTCCTTTTGAAGGAAATTCGAGAGATTATGTTTCTTATAGACATTAGCCCCCCTGGTAGGGACAAACATACCTTTCTGCAGATGCTCTATGATCCGGGCAATCTCATTTGGCCATAAATTGAAGAAAATCCAGCGGCTACATGCCTTATTCTCCTTGTTTTCGTCGCCATGCTGTAACTCATGCGCATGAAAGCCAAGAACAAAAGGGCATTCCTGGCATTGGTCAATATATATGTGGAAACGATATCTCGTCGATAGAGGACTAGAATTTTGGGGCAATCAGGCAAAAAGCGCACGAGAAAATGAAGTACTTACAAGGACTGCCATAGAATGGAGAGATGTTCACTAAAACAATCATAATTTTGTCATTTGGAGTCCGTGTCGGAACCATAAGTACTCAAACTGCTTTCGTGGCGAGCACGCGAATCCAAAAAATTCTACCGCTTGCGCAGGGAGGCCGGAGTACCCTCAAATTCAGCCTTAAGCAGGACTTTTTGGCCCTAGAAGTCAAAGAACATAATTCGTCGCTGTTTTTCAGACAAGTTTCCGAACCCATTGGCACTTCCTTTTGAAGGAATTTCGAGAGATTATGTTTCTTATAGATATTAGCCCCTGGTAGGGACAAGCGTACATTCTGCAGATGCTCTATGATCAAAGGCAATTTCATTTGTCAGTAAATTGAAGAAAATCCAGCTGCTATATGCCTTATTCTCCTTGTTTTAGCGGATGGTATGATGTAACTCATGCGCGTGAAAGCCAAGAACAAAAGGGCATTCCTGGCATCGGTCAATATATATGTGGAAATGATATATCCTCTATAGAGGACAAGAAATTTTGGGGCAATCAGGCAAAAAGCGCACGAGAAAATGAAGTACTTGCAAGGACTGCCATCGAATGGAGAGATGTTCACTAAAACGGTCACAATTTTGTCATTCGGAGTCCGTGTTGGACCCACAAGTACTCAAACTGCTCGCGGCGAGCGTGCGAATCTAGAAAATACTTCCCGCTTGTGCCAGGAGGCCAGAGTACCCTCAAATACGACCTTAAGCAAGACTTTTTGGCCCTCAAAGTCAAAGAACATCATTCGTCACTATTTTTAAGACAAGTTTCTGAACCCATTGGCACTACCTTTTGAAGGAAATTCGGGAGATTATGTTTCTTATATACATTAGGCCCCTGTTAGGGACAAACGTACCTTTCTGAAGATGCTCTATGATCCGGGCAAACTCATTTGGCCGTAAATTGAAGAAAATCCAGTGGCTATATGCCTTATTCTCCTTGTTTTCGCCGGATGGCATGCTGTAACTCATGTGCGTGAAAGCCAAAAACAAAAGGGCATTCCGGGCATCGATCAATATATATCTGGAAACGATAACTCGTCTATAGAGGACAAGAAATTTTGGGGCAATCGGGCAAAAAGCGCACGAGAAAATGAAGTACTTACAAGGACTGCCATAGAATGGAGAGATGTTCACTAAAACGTTTATAATTTTGTCATTTGGAGTCTGTGTCGGAACCATAAATACTCAAACTGCTCGCGGTGAGCATGCGAATCCAAAAAATTCTACCTGCTTGCGCCAGGAGGCCCGGAGTACCCTCAAATTCAACTTTAAGTAGGACTTTTTGGACCTGAAAGTCAAAGAACATAATTCGTCGCTGTTTTTCAGACAAGTTTCCGAACCCATTGGCACTTCCTTTTGGAGGAAATTTGAGAGATTATGTTTCTTATAGACATTAGCCCCCCTGGTAGGGACAAACATACCTTTCTGCAGATGCTCTATGATCCGGGCAATCTCATTTGGCCATAAATTGAAGAAAATCCAGCGGCTATATGCCTTATTCTCCTTGTTTTCGTCGGCATGCTGTAACTCATGCGTGTGAAAGCCAAGAACAAAAGGGCATTCCTGGCATCGGTCAATATATATGTGGAAACGATATCTCGTCCATAGAGGACTAGAAATTTTGGGGCAATCAGGCAAAAGCGCGAGAAAATGAAGTACTTACAAGGACGCCATAGAATGGAGAGATGTTCACTAAAACAATCATAATTTTGTCATTTGGAGTGCGTGTCGGAACCATAAGTACTCAAACTGCCCATGGCACGCTGAATCAAAAAATTCTACCGCTTGCGCCAGGAGGCTGGAGTACCCTCAAATTCAGCCTTAAGCGGGACTTTTGGCCCGAAGTCAAAGAACATAATTGTCGCTGTTTTTCAGACAAGTTTCCGAACCCATTGGCACTTCCTTTTGAAGGAATTTCGAGAGATTATGTTTCTTATAGACATTAGCCCCCTGGTAGGGACAAACGTACATTTCTGCAGATGCTCTATGATCCGGGCAATTTCATTTGTCCGTAAATTCAAGAAAATCCAGCGGCTATATGCCTTATTCTCCTTGTTTTCGCCGGATGGTATGATGTAACTCATGCGCGTGAAAGCTAAGAACAAAAGGGCATTCCTGGCATCGGTTAATATATATGTGGAAATGATATATCCTCTATAGAGGACAAGAAATTTTGGGGCAATCAGGCAAAAAGCGCACGAGAAAAGGAAGTACTTGCAAGGACTGCCATCGACTTGAGAGATGTTCACTAAAACGGTCACAATTTTGTCATTCGGAGTCCGTGTTGGACCCACAAGTACTCAAACTGCTGGCGGCGAGCGTGCGAATCTAGAAAATACTTCCCGCTTGTGCCAGGAGGCCAGAGTACCCTCAAATATGACCTTAAGCAAGAATTTTTGGCCCTCAAAGTCAAAGAACATCATTCGTCACTATTTTTAAGACAAGTTTCTGAACCCATTGGCACTACCTTTTGAAGGAAATTCGAGAGATTATGTTGCTTATATACATTAGGCCCCTGTTAGGGACAAACATACCTTTCTGAAGATGCTCTATGATCCGGGCAAACTCATTTGGCCGTAAATTGAAGAAAATCCAGTGGCTATATGCCTTATTCTCCTTGTTTTCGCCGGATGGCATGCTGTAACTCATGTGCGTGAAAGCCAAAAACAAAAGGGCATTCCGGGCATCGATCAATATATATGTGGAAACGATATCTCGTCTATAGAGGACAAGAAATTTTGGGGCAATCAGGCAAAAAGTGCACGAGAAAATGAAGTACTTACAAGGACTGCCATAGAATGGAGAGATGTTCACTAAAACGTTTATAATTTTGTCATTTGGAGTCCGTGTCGGAACCATAAGTACTCAAACTGCTCGCGGTGAGCATGCGAATCCAAAAAATTCTACCTGCTTGCGCCAGGAGGCCCGGAGTACCCTCAAATTCAACTTTAAGTAGGACTTTTTGGACCTGAAAGTCAAAGAACATAATTCGTCGCTGTTTTTCAGGCAAGTTTCCGAACCCATTGGCACTTCCTTTTGGAGGAAATTCGAGAGATTATGTTTCTTATAGACATTAGCCCCCCTGGTAGGGACAAACATACCTTTCTGCAGATGCTCTATGATCCGGGCAATCTCATTTGGCCATAAATTGAAGAAAATCCATGACTATATGCCTTATTCTCCTTGTTTTAAATCGGCATGTTGTAACTCATGCATGTGAAAGCCAAGAACAAAAGGGCATTCTGGCATCGGTCAATATATATGTGGAAGCGATATCTAAATCTATAGAGGACTAGAAATTTTGGGGCAATCAGGCAAAAAGCGCACGAGAAAATGAAGTACTTACAAGGACTGCCATAGAATGGAGAGATGTTCACTAAAACAATCATAATTTTGTCATTTGGAGTCTGTGTCGGAACCATAAGTACTCAAACTGCCCGCGGCGAGCACGCGAATCCAAAAAATTCTACCCGCTTGCGCCAGGAGGCCTGGAGTACCCTCAAATTCAGCCTTAAGCAGGAATTTTTGGCCCTGAAAGTCAAAGAACATAATTTGTCGTTGTTTTTCAGACAAGTTTCCGAACCCATTGGCACTTCCTTTTGAAGGAATTTCGAGAGATTATGTTTCTTATAGACATTAGCCCCCCTGTTAGGGACAAACGTACCTTTCTGCAAATGCTCTATGATCCGGGCAATTTCATTTGGCCGTAAATTAAAGAAAATCCAGCGGCTATATGCCTTATTCTCCTTGTTTTCGCCGGATGGTATGATGTAACTCATGCGCGTGAAAGCCGAGAAGAAAAGGGCATTCCTGGCATCGGTCAATATATATGTGGAAACGATATCTCCTCCATAGAGGACAAGAAATTTTGGGGCAATCAGGCAAAAAGCGCACGAGAAAATGAAGTACTTTCAAGGACTGCCATCGAATGGAGAGATGTTCACTAAAACGGTCACAATTTTGTCATTCGGAGTCCGTGTCGGACCCACAAGTACTCAAACTGCTCGCGGCGAGCGTGCGAATATAGAAAATACTTCCCTCTTGTGCCAGGAGGCCAGGAGTACCGTCAAATTCAACTTTAAGCAGGACTTTTTGGCCCTAAAAGTCAAAGAACATAATTAAATCTTTTTTTTCGAGACAAGTTTCGAACCCATTGGCACTTCCTTTTGAAGGAAATTCGAGAGATTATGTTTCTTATAGACATTAGCCCCCCTTAACTCATGCGCGTGAAAGCCAAGAACAAAAGGGCATTCCTGGCATCGGTCAATTTATATGTGGAAACGATATCTCGTCTATAGAGGACTAGAAATTTTGGGGCAATCAGGAAAAAAGCGCACGAGAAAATGATGTACTTACAAGGACTGCCATAGAATGGAGAGATGTTCACTAAAACAATCATAATTTTGTCATTTGGAGTCCGTGACGGAACCATAAGTACTCAAACTGCTCACGGCGAGCACGCGAATCAAAAAAATGATACCTCCTTGCGCCAGGAGGCCCGGAGTACCCACAAATTCAGCCTTAAGCAGGACTTTTTGGCCCTGAAAGTCAAAGAACATAAATCGTCGCTGTTTTTCAGACAAGTTTCCGAACCCATTGGCACTTCCTTTTGAAGGAATTTCGAGAGATTATGTTTCTTATACACATTAGCCCCCCTGGTAGGGACAAACGTACCTTTCTGCAGATGCTCTATGATCCGGGCAATTTCATTTGGCCGTAAATTGAAGAAAATCCAGCGGCTATATGCCTTATTCTCCTTGTTTTCGCCGGATGGTATGATGTAACTCATGCGCGTGAAAGCCAAGAACAAAAGGGCATTCCTGGCATCGGTCAATATATATGTGGAAACGATATCTCCTCTATAGAGGACAAGAAATTTTGGGGCAATCTGGCAAAAAGCGCACGAGAAAATGAAGTACTTTCAAGGACTACCATCGAATGGAGAGATGTTCACTAAAACGGTCATAATTTTGTCATTTGGAGTCCGTGTCGGACCGACAAGTACTCAGACTGCTCGCGGCGAGCGTGGGAATCTAGAAAATACTCCCCGCTTGTGCCAGGCGAGGCCAGAGGTCCCTCAAATACGGCCTTAAGAAGGACTTTTTGGCCCTGAAAGTCAAAGAACATAATTCGTCGTTGTTTTTCAGACAAGTTTCACCCATTGGCACTTCCTTTTGAAGGAATTTCGAGAGATTATGTTTCTTATAGACATTAGCCCCCCTGGTAGGGACAACATCCGGGCAATTTCATTTGGCCGTAAATTGAAGAAAATCCAGCGGCTCTATGCCTTATTCTCCTTGTTTTCGCCGGATGGTATGATGTAACTCATGCGCGTGAAAGCCAAGAACAAAAGGGCATTCCTGGCATCGGTCAAATATCTCCTCTATAGAGGACAAGAAATTTTGGGGCAATCAGGCAAAAAGCGCACGAGAAAATGAAGTACTTTCAAGGACTGCCATCGAATGGAGAGATGTTCACTAAAACGGTCACAATTTTGTCATTCGGAGTCCGTGTGATAGAGGCAAAGGTGTCCCGTCTTTCGATGAGATGGTGGATTTCGCTTTGGTGGGAGTCGACTTTGACGATCCGACTACGAACGTGCGAGGACGTCGCGCCTTAGCAATCGCTAAACCAACTCCGAGAGGTTATTGACCACGCGAACACGATCAACGACCACGAAGGTCTATTTCCTGCGAGCAAACGAAGAACAAGCAAGAAACTGAGATTGCAATCTGGATATTGCGAATATAAGATGAAAGCTTTATTGATCAAGGTGGGGTTACTGTGGCGCCTTTATGCAGTCGTTGAACACAAGCGAAATCGCGAAGTTGCAGCTATGGCGAACTTTTAATCTAAACAAAACCCAAAGTCTAAGCGGTGCCCTAAGGGCTGTATATATGGAGGAAGAGGGGTGAATTTCGTGGCCCTTGGTAGAGGGGTCGAAACTAACCCTATCTCTTGTTTCCCACACATACGGACTCTAAAAATAGCCTATACTAATGTATTTCGAAATTACATGGGCCTGGCCCAATAATAAGGTGACGCAGCACCTAGAATAGCCTCTGGACGAAATTTATGAAGTGGCATCTTGTATATTTTGTCCAAGGCTTCATGTACTCATTATGGTGGCTTCAAAGTCCTGAAATCATCACTTGTAACTCCATTCTTGTCCCCCTTACGCATGCCATCATCTCCATGCTTGTTCTTGCTCCAATGTTCATCCTTCTCCAAGCTAGGCCCTTCATTTGTAAGCAAAACAAATGTATCCAATTTAAGCGACATCATATTCTCATGAACATTAGAATCATTACCAAGAAAGCGAAAGTACACGGTAATTTAGTTGGCGTCTTGTGAGCTCTAGTAATTGGTCCGGTATGTATAGCAGCGGGGGGTGTGGGTGTAACAATGGTATTGATGTCCTCATCATCCTCCCTTCTTGAAATGAAGTCGTCCTCGACGGAAGTTCATCTTCCTCACCCAAATATGGCTTCAAATCTGCAATGTTAAAAGTGGGACTAACCCCAAAATCTGCGAGCAGCTCAAGTTTATATGCATTATCATTTACTTTCTCCAACACCTTAAAGGGTTTTAAAAAGTTTTCCCTCCATTTTCCCAAACCCCAAAAGGCCCCAAAAGAAATACCCTCCCGGGAAAATTTTGTTCTTTTTCCCCAAAATTCCCATGGAAAAAGCCGGGAAAAGGAAACCCCGGGGCCCCAAACCCATCCGCCTTAAAAGGCAAAGGTTTCCCCCGGGGGCCAAAAACCCCCGGGGGTTAAAAAAAGGGGAAAAAAACCCGGGGCAAAAACCGGGGTTTAAAATAAAGTGAAAAATCAAAAAGGAAAAAAAGGCAAATTTTTAAAATGGGGGCCCCGGAGGGAAAAAAAAAAGGGAAAAAGGGTATAAAAAAAAATGGGGTTTTTGGAAATTTTAAAACCCAAATTCCCAAAAAGGGGAAAAAAAAAACCAAAAAGGGCTAAAAAAAAAGTTAAGGGGAAATTATTTTTTAAAAAAAAATTGTGAATAAAAACGCCAAAGGAGATGGTCTCAAACCAAATATTTTGAAGTCAAGTTGTGAAAGCATAGTATAGCGCGAGACAATGCATCACAATAACATTTTCTTTACCCTTCTTGTGTTTAATGACATAAGGAAAGTCTCAATGAATTCAACCCATTTAGCATGTCTCGATTAGTTTAGCTTGACTTTTAATATGTTTCAAAGATTCATGATCGAATGTATAACAAATTCTTTGGGCCATAAATAATGTTGCCATGTTTCTAAAGTCGAACAAGAGCATATAATTCTTTATCATAAGTAGAGTAATTCAGACTAGGCCCTCAATTTTGGAAAAGTATACAGGTTTGCCATCTTGTAATAACACACCTCTAATCCAATTCCACTAGCATCACATTCAAGCTCAAAAGTCTTATTAAAATCAGGAAGTTGGAGTAAAGGGCATGTGTCAACTTATCTTTCAATAGTGAAGGCTTCTTCTGTCGGTACCCCAAACAAAAGGCACATCCTTCTTTGTAAGCTCATTGAGAGGTGCACAATGGTGCTGAAATCTCTCACAACGCCTATAGAAACCAGCGAGGCAAGAAACTCCTCACTTGTGTGACCGTTTTGGGCTCGGCCAACTCTCAATAGCTTCAATCTTGGCTTTATCAACTTCAATTCCTGTGGAGTAACAACATAGCCAAGAAAAGATACTCGATCGATGCAAAAGGTGCACTTCCCAAGGTTACCAAACAAGCGTGCATCACGTAGAGCATTAAAAACAACACGTAAATGTTCCAAATGTTCTTCCAAGATTTGCTATAAATCGTATATCATCAAAATAGACTACCACAAATCGTCCAATGAAAGCACGTAAAACAGTTCATTAATCTCATGAAAGTACTAGGTGCATTACTTAACCCAAAAGGCATGACTAACCACTCATATAATCAAACTTAGTTTTAAATGCTGTTTTCCATTCATCTCCCAATTTCATCGAATTTGATGGTATCCACTCATAAATCAACTTTGGAGAATATTGTAAACCACTCAATTCATCAAGCATATCATCTAGCCTAGGAATAGGGTGGCGATAACGAATAGTAATATTATTGATGCCTCTACAATCAACACACATCGTGGCGTACCATCCTTTTTCCACTAGAATAATAGGAACACACAAGGACTAAGGGATTGCATATATAACCTTTGTCGAGCAGCTCACAGCCGCGCATAATCTCCTTCGTCTCCTCGGATTGATCGGTATGGTGCGGTTGGGTAATGATGCAGAATTAAGTCAATTTGATGCTCAATCCCTCGAATTGGTGGTAATCCGGTGTCGTCTTGTGGAAAGGCGTCGTGGAACTCTGCAAAATGTTAGTGAAGCGGGGGCAAAAGAAGAAACCGTCCTCGAATGAAAATAATGCCTCTTGCACACAAAAGCATAGCAAATAGATTTGCTAAAATCTAGCTCATCAATATCAGTTTGGTGGCAAGTAAACATGCACTTTTCAATTTAATTTAGAAGACAGTAGATGGTTTATTATTAGGCTTCATGTGTTGCTCAAATTCTTTTCCACAATCTGATTTTCCTCTTATTTTTCTCTGTTTTGCTTTATTAGCTCTATTAATATCATCTTTCAAAATGGACTCGAGAGTCATAGGAAGCAAAGTAATATTTTATCCTTATGAACAAAGTATCTTGATTGTTTCTACCATGGTGTCTGAAATTTTATCAAATTGCCATGGTCACCAAGTAACAAGGAACATGCTTGCATAGGTACCACATCACAATCAACATAATCAGCATATGTAGAGATACTAAAATGCACCGAGCGATGCGTGTTACCTTCACCTTGCATTGTTGAACCATTGGATGTAGTAAGGATGTGGATGTGGTCTTGTGGTGAGAGATAGCTTCTCCACCATCTCCATGCTAGAAGTTGTTGCAGCTCCCTCCATCTATGATGGCCTTGAATAGAGCGTTCCTTCACAACTCCCTTTGTATGGAACAAATTACCTCTGATTTTGCTCGACTTGTGTAACCTACTCAAAACCGTTGACGACTAAACATTCATACTTGGCATCTTGGCACCATGTATTGTGTCTCATGATCGAACATCTCCACGTGTTCCTCATGTGTAATAAGAGCCAAAGTCTCCTCATCATAGTCACTAGCGGACTCATACCCACCATCCTCATAGCAATCATCACCCTGAATTTGCATTCTCTGTAAAATGTCCTCTTCCCTTAAGACGACAAATAATATCCTTGTGTGCCTGTTGACACCATGGAAGAAGAAGAGCTCTTGCAGGCGGGGTGTGCTCTTAGCAGATATGGTGGTTGTGCACCTTTCTTGTATCCGGTTGGAGGTGGCAAGAAGGTGATGGTGCGGTGGAAGTAGATGATGCCGTGGTGTCCATGATGAAGGTCGAACTGCGAGAAAAGTTAGTGCGGCGCCAATGCTTCGATCCTGCACTTCGTTCGACTTTACAAGCAAGATGGAATAAGCAGTGATATTATTATAATCCTTATAGTCTAGAATGGTGCGAATCTCTCATTTAATCCACCCGAAGCGTGCAAGCATAGCTTCATTCTCCTCAACAATACCACATCTAATCAAGCGGTTTGTAATTCGATAATATTCTTCTCTGAGTTTTTCCTTGTCTTAAGCGCTGCAATTTTTGAAGTAATTCACGTTGATAATATGGTGGAACCATGAGCAATAGCAGTTTTCAAAGCAGCCAAGTAGGTGGACAGGATATAATCTACAATTGAGACACCAAACACATAAAGCTATAAGCCAGCAATGGCAGAACACGTCTCTCCTCGGGATATTGTAAACATGTAAATGTTGTTCGTTTCTAACTCCCAAGTAAGATATATATCAGAACATATCTACCCTCAAATGGTGGAATATTCAATTTCAGTTTGGGAGATGGTCATGATCTTACTGAGGGAGCCTAATAGTGCCATTATTTGCATGTGGGCGACCGGTGGTTGTGGTCTTGGTGGTTGCTGTTCGATGTTGATCAACCTCATCCTCATAATCGTCCACATACTCATCATCCTCCTCGGTACCACCAGGGATGGAGGAGCCAAAACACCAAAGCGATGGCGCACGAATTTTGTCGGCTCAAAAGGCCCGAGCTCATCCATCTTGATTCGGAAGGGCGTGGTTTTGTGTTCGGGGTGCGATAGGTGCACCGGGGTGGTTGTTTGGAGCAATTCATCAAACTTGCTATCAAGCTTTGTTTCAACGTCTTCTCAATGCCATCTATCTTCTCCGGCCTCGTCAAATCTTTTACCACGTCTTGTCCAATCATCATTTCTTTGAAACTTATCATGTAGCTGTTTGTTAAGGTTCTCCCAATCATCTCAACTGATCCTACCATGGTTAGGGTAAAACACACAAGAATATGATCCTCAAACTAAAAAAATGGTGGTGGTGTATCACAAACCCGTCAAGCAAATCTCAAATTCTTACAGCTTACGGGTGGTGTGATCGGCAAGTTAGTCAAAACTCTCAAAGCTTGGATATAGCGATTACGGGGAGAATCAAATGCGGCGTAGATGTATGTGGAGTGGGAAGGCTTATAATATGGTAGCAAAAAATAAATAATCAATTAAAGATGCAAAGTTGAATAGGCCTCACGGCAGTCTTTCTTTGGTCCTAGGCAACCGTGTAGAGGCGAGCCTAGAACACTAACAAAATCCGGCCCGTAAACAAGGGGAAACACACTCTGAATTTTTTTCTTTTTTTTTGCACTTTTTGTCCTCTTTTTTTTTTTTTTTTTTCCATAACAAATTTTTTGGAAAAAGTCTACAAATGGTCTATAAATGCCTAGCAATTTTTTTTTCGGAATATTTTCTTCTGGATGGCTTGGAAGTTGGGGAGTCATGTCTTTTCAAGACTCGGTGTCGCTGCGGGAAAAAACAATGCAACAATTCTTGGACCGGACTAGAAATGGCGGAGATGAATCTGGTGGAACTTCGGTGGTGGGGAGATGAATCTGGTGGAA
Organism: Aegilops speltoides; assembly: GCA_021437245.1. Lineage (NCBI taxonomy): Eukaryota > Viridiplantae > Streptophyta > Magnoliopsida > Poales > Poaceae > Aegilops > Aegilops speltoides. The sequence goes on from JAHHZJ010002501.1 coordinate 73,980, forward strand.
CCGGGGTGGCGGATATATTTTGGATGGACCGGATAAATGTGGCGGATATGTGGGTTATGGATTGTTGGCGGTGAATATGTGGCGGTGGTATATGGCGGGCGGGTGAAACTTGTGAAGCGAACCGAAACTCTAAAAGACTAGGCTAAGACCAGAACTTGACCGGATGCCCGCCAATTCAACAAACAAATCTGAAAAAGATTACAAAGGCTCAGTTGGTTGGACGGGATGAACCCTAATTTTTTTGGCTTTTAATGGACTTAGGTATGAAAAGGACTCGATCTAAACTCGGCTTAAAATCTCAAACACACAAATCGCCCTTAAGGGCAAAGGTGTCCGTCTTCGATGAGATGGTGGATTTTGCTTTGGTGGATCGACTTTGCGATCCATCTGAGCGTCGGGGCGTCGCTATTGCTAAAACTCAGGAGGTTATTGACCCCGGGAACCGATCCGACCGAAGGTCTATTTCCTGCGAGCAAGCGAAGAACAAGCAAAAAGCGAGTTGCAATCTGGATATTCGAATATAAGATAAAGCTTTATTGATCAAGGTGGGGTTTGGGCCTTTATGCAGTGTTGAAACGCGAAATCTGGAATTATATGGGTTTTAATCTAAACAAAACCCAAAGTCTGGGTGCCTAAAATTTGTATATATGGAGGAAAGGGGTGAATTTCGTGGCCCTTGGTAGAGGTCAAACTAACCCTATCCTTTTTCCCCATTGGACTCTAAAATAGCCTATACTAATGTATTTCAAAATTACATGGGCTGGCCCAATAATAAGGTTTGACACCTAGAAAGCCTCGGCGAAATTTATGAAGTGGCATCTTGTATATTTCGTCCAAGGCTTCATGTACTCATTATGGTGGCTTAAAGTCCCAAATCATCACTTTAACTATTCTTGTCCCCCTTCGCATGCCATCATCTCCATGCTTGTTCTTGCTCAATGTTCATCCTTCTCCAAGCTAGGCCCTTCATTTGTAAGCAAAACAAATGTATCCAATTTAAGGCCATCATATTCTCATGAACATTAGAATCATTACCAAAAGCGAAAGTACAGTAATTTGTTGGCGTCTTTGGACTCTAGTAATTTGGTATATGTATAGCGGCGGGGTGTGGGTGTAACAATGGTATTGTTGTCCTCATAGTGTCGGACCCCAAAATACTCAAACGCTTTCCGGCGTCGAATTAAAATACTTCCGCTTGTGCGATGGGCGTTTACCCTCAAACCAGCCTTAAGCAAGACTTTTGACAAAGTCCGGAACATCATTCGTCACTATTTTTAAAAAGTTTGAACCCTGGCCTACCTTTTGAAGGAAATTGGTGATTATGTTCGATATACATTGGCCCTGGTAGGGACAACGTACCTTCGAAGATGCTCTATGATCGGGCAATTTCATTTGGCGTAAATTGAAAAAATCCGGTGGCTATATGCCTTATTCTCCTTGTTTTTGGATGGCATTTGTAACTCATGTCGTGAAAGCCAAAAACAAAGGGCATTCAGGCATCGGTCAATATATTGAAGCGATATCTGTCTATAGAGGACAAAAAAATTTTGGGGGGCCAAAAAGCGCAAAAATGAAGCTGGGCCATAGAATGGGAGATGTTCACTAAAGCGGTCATAATTTTGTCATTTTGGTCTTGGAACCATAAGTACTCAAACTACTGCGGTGAGCATCGAATCAAAAATTCTACACTTGCGCGGGGCCAGTACCCTCAAATTCAACTTTAAGCGGGACTTTTGGACCTAAAGTCAAAGAACATAATTAAATCTTGTTTTTGAGACAAGTTTCCAAACCCATTGGCACTTCCTTTTGAAGGAAATTGAGATTATGTTTCTTATAGACATTAGCGCCCCTGGTTGGGACAAACATACCTTTCTGCGATGCTCTATGATCCGGCATCTCATTTGGCCTAAATTGAAAGAAAATCCAGGACTTATGCCTTATTCTCCTTGTTTTCGATGGTTTGTAACTCATCGCGTGAAAGCCAAGAACAAAAGGCATTCGGCATCGGTCAATATATATTGGAAGCGATATCTCCTTCATAGAGGACAGAAATTTTGGAGGCAATCGGAAAAGCGCGTGAAAATGAAGTACTTACAAGGCGCCATAGAATGGAGAGATGTTCACTAAAACGGTCATAATTTTGTCATTTGGAGTGCTGTGGAACCATAATACTCAAGCTGCTTTCCGGCGAACGCGAATAAAAAATTCTACCCCTTCGCGGGAGGCCGATACCCTCAAATTCAACCTTAAGCGGGACTTTTTGCCAAAGTCAAAGAACATAATTCTCATTTTTTTGAGACAATTTCCGAACCCATTGGCACTTCCTTTTGAAGGAATTGAAGATTATGTTTCTTATAGACATTAGCCCCTGGTAGGGACAAGCGTACCTTCTGCGGATGCTCTATGATCAAGGCAATCTCATTTGGCGTAAATTGAAAAAATCCGTGCTATATGCCTTATTCTCCTTGTTTTGCGGATGGTATGATGTAACTCATGCGCGTAAAGCCAAGAACAAAAGGATTCTGGCATCGGTCGAATATATGTGAAGCGATATCTCCTCATAGAGGACAAGAAATTTTAGAGCAATCGGCAAAATGCACAGAAAATGAAGTACTTACAAGGCGCCATAGAATGGAGATGTTCACTAAAGCGGTCATAATTTTGTCATTTGGAGTCGTGTCGGAACCATAAGTACTCAAACTACTCGCGGTGAGCATCGAATCAAAAATTCTACCCTTGCGCCGAGGCGGAGTACCCTCAAATTCAACTTTAAGCAGGACTTTTTGGACCTAAAGTCAAAGAACATAATTAAATCTGTTTTTTGAGACAAGTTTCGAACCATTGGCACTTCCTTTTGAAGGAAATTCGAGAGATTATGTTTCTTATAGACATTAGCCCCTGGTTGGGACAAACATACCTTTCTGCGGATGCTCTATGATCAAGGCGATCTCATTTGGCCATAAATTGAAGAAAATCCAGGACTATATGCCTTATTCTCCTTGTTTTCATCGGCATGTTGTAACTCATGCGGCGTGAAAGCCAAGAACAAAAGGCATTCGGCATCGGTCAATATATATGTGGAAGCGATATCTCGTCTATAGAGGACTAGAAATTTTAGAAGCAGTCGGTAGCATGCGTGAAAATGAAGTACTTACAAGGCGCCATAGAATGGAGAGATGTTCACTAAAACGGTCATAATTTTGTCATTTAGGATGCAGTGTTGGAACCATAAGTACTCAAAGCTGCTTTCATGGCGAGCGAATCAAAAAATTCTACCCTCTTCGCGGGAGGCCGATACCCTCAAATTCAGCCTTAAGCAGGACTTTTTGGCCTAAAGTCAAAGAACATAATTCATCGCTGTTTTTGAGACAAGTTTGAACCCATTGGCACTTCCTTTTGGAGGAAATTCGAAGATTATGTTTCTTATAGACATTAGCCCCTGGTAGGGACAAGCGTACCTTCTGCGGATGCTCTATGATCAAGGGCAATTTCATTTGGCCGTAAATTGAAGAAAATCCAGTGACTATATGCCTTATTCTCCTTGTTTTCTCGGATGGTATGATGTAACTCATGCGGCGTAAAGCCAAGAACAAAAGGGCATTCTGACATCGGTCGATATATATGTGGAAGCGATATCTCCTCTATAGAGGACAAGAAATTTTAGAGCAATCGGGCAAAAAGCGCAGAAAATGAAGTACTTTCAGGGCGCCATAGAATGGAGATGTTCACTAAAGCGGTCATAATTTTGTTATTGAGTCAGTGTCGGACCCACAAGTACTCAAACGCTTTCATGGCGGCGTGGAATCTAAAAATACTCCGCTTGTGCGGGGAGGCGAGTACCCTCAAATCTGACCTTAAGCAGGACTTTTTGGCCACTGAAAGTCAAAGAACATCATTAAGTCACTATTTTTAAGACAAGTTTACGAACCCATTGGCACTTCCTTTTGAAGGAAATCGAGAGATTATGTTGCTTATAGACATTAGGCCCCTGGTAGGGACAAGCGTACCTTCTGCGGATGCTCTATGATTAGGCGATCTCATTTGGCCGTAAATTGAAAAAATCCATGACTATATGCCTTTTCTCCTTGTTTTTGCGGATGGCATCTTGTAACTCATGTGCGTGAAAGCCAAAAACAAAAGGGCATTCTGGCATCGGTCACTATATGTGGAAAGATACTCTCTATAGAGGACAAGAAATTTTGAAGCAATCGATAGCGCAGCGAGAAAATGAAGTACTTACAAGGACTGCCATAGAATGGAAGATGTTCACTAAAATGGTCATAATTTTGTTATTTGAGTCGTTCGGAACCATAAGTACTCAAACTGCTTTCATGGAACACGCTGAATCAAAAATTCTACCGCTTGCACGGGAGGCGGGTACCCTCAAATTCAGCCTTAAGCGGGACTTTTTGGCCCTAAAGTCAAAGAACATAATTAAATCATTGTTTTTAGACAAGTTTGAACCCATTGGCACTTCCTTTTGAAGGAAATTCGAGAGATTATGTTTCTTATAGACATTAGCCCCCTGGTAGGGACAAGCGTACCTTCTGCGGATGCTCTATGATCAAGGCGATCTCATTTGGCCATAAATTGAAGAAAATCCAGCTGCTATATGCCTTATTCTCCTTGTTTTAAATCGGATGGCATCTTGTAACTCATGCGTGTGAAAGCCAAGAACAAAGGGCATTCACGGCATCGGTCGATATATATGTGAAGCGATATCTCTCTATAGAGGACAAGAAATTTTAGGACAATCGGGCAAAAGCGACGAAAATGAAGTACTTACAAGGCGCCATAGAATGGAGAGATGTTCACTAAAGCGGTCATAATTTTGTCATTTGGAGTCCGTGTCGGAACCATAAGTACTCAAACTGCTCATGGCGAACACAAATCAAAAATTCTACCGCTTGCGCGGGCAGTACCCTCAAATTCAGCCTTAAGCATGACTTTTTACGAAAGTCAAAGAACATCATTAAATCGCATGTTTTCGAGACAAGTTTACGAACCCATTGGCACTTCCTTTTGAAGGAAATTGAGATTATGTTTCTTATAGACATTAGCCCCCGGTATTGACAAAGCGTACCTTCTGCGGATGCTCTATGATCAAGGCGATCTCATTTGGCCATAAATTGAAGAAAATCCAGTGACTATATGCCTTATTCTCCTTGTTTTGCGGATGGTATGATGTAACTCATGCGTGAAAGCCAAGAACAAAAGGGCATTCTGGCATCGGTCGATATATATGTGAAGCGATATCTCCTCTATAGAGGAAAAGAAATTTTAGAGCAATCGAAAAGCATGCGAGAAAATGAAGTACTTACAAGGACTTCCATAGAATGGAGAGATGTTCACTAAAGCGGTCATAATTTTGTCATTTGGAGTGCGTGTCGGAACCATAAGTACTCAAACTGCTTTCATGGCGAACAGCGAATCAAAAATTCTACCGCTTGCAGGAGGCCATGAGTACCCTCAAATTCAGCCTTAAGCGGACTTTTTGGCCTAAAGTCAAAGAACATAATTAATCACTTGTTTTTGAGACAAGTTTGAACCCATTGGCACTTCCTTTTGAAGCGAAATTGAGAGATTATGTTTCTTATAGACATTAGCCCCCTGGTAGG
>JAHHZJ010002502.1:0-34137 GCA_021437245.1 Aegilops speltoides
TTTATCTTTAGTAGCCTCTCTTACTGGAAATGTCTCCTAGTGTTTCCTTGAGCCATGGTAGCTTGCTCTTGCTCCGGGCAACTTAGGCTGGCGGCATGTGTCCTTCTTCGTTCTGTATGCATCCCTTACAGGAAATGTCACGCGATGAATCTTGGAGTCTGTTAGCCCGCTACAGCCGGTTCACGAGTCCTGCTAGCCAGTGCTACAGCCTGGATTCACTTTCGCTGATACCATACTACGTTCGATCTTTGAGTCATGGATGCTGTCCACAGCAAATCTGTGCCACTTTGGGTTTCGACTAGCCATGTCAGCGGGCTCCTTATCATATGGATGCTAGCGACACTATCATATCGTGTGCCAAAAGCATAAGCGGTCCCGAGCAAAGGTAAGCGACACCCGTTAGAATACCGTCGTGAGGCATAAAGTGATATGAGGTGTTACATGCGGATCAATGTGGCATTGAGTGAGAGTCTGACACTCCCCTCTCATTGCTATATCATCACCATGATCTTGCGTGTGCGTGGGATTTTTTGAAATTACTCGTTGCCCAGCGATGGCATCGAGCCTAGGTTTTATCGTTGATGTTATATGCGAGTAGAACACAAGTGAGTTGTGGGCGATATAAGTCATACTGCCTACCAGCATGTCATTCTTTGGTTCAGCGGTATTGTGAGATGGGCGGCCGGACCGACATTCAGCGTGCGCTTCTACGAGACTGGTTTCACCGTTCGAGCACTCGTGCTTAAAGGTGGCTGGCGGGTGTCTGTCTCTCTCACTTTAGCTGAATCAGTGTGGCTCGCCGGTCCTTGTGAAGGTTAAGCGGAGTCTATTTGACAAACTATCGTTGTGGTTTTGATGCGTAGGTAAAACGGTTCTTGCTAAGCCCGTAGCAGCCACGTAAAATTTGCAACAACAAAGTAGAGGACATCTAACTTGTTTTTGCGAGGGCATGTTGTGATGTGATATGGTCAGGCGTGATGCTATATTTTATTGTATGAGATGATCATGTTTTGTAACGAAGTTATCGGCAATGGCGGGAGCCATATGGTTGTCGCTTTATTGTATGAAATGCAAATGCCACTGTAATTGCTTTACTTTATCACTAAGCGGTAGCGATAGTCGTAGAAGCAATAGATGGCGTAGCGACAACGATGCTCGATGGAGATCAGGTGTCGCGCCGGTGGCGATGGTGATCACGGCGGTGCTTGAAGATGGAATCGAAGCACAAGATGATGATGGCCATATCATATCACTTATATTGATTGCATGTGATGTTTATCCTTTATGCATCTTATCTTGCTTTGATTTGGCGGTAGCATTTTAAGATGATCTCTCACTAAATTATCAAGAAGTGTTCTCCTGAGTATGCACCGTTGCCAAAGTTAAATGCGTGCGAGACACCGCGTGATGATCGGGTGTGATAAGCTCTCGTCCATCTACAGCGGGTGCAAGCCAGTTTTGCACCATAAAATACTCGAGTTAAACTTGGCGAGCCTAGCATATGCGAGATATGGCCTCGGAACACGAGACCGAAATGTCGGCGTGAATCATATAGTAGATATGATCAACATAGTGATGTTCACCATTGAAAACTACTCCATCTCACGTGATGATCGGTTATGGTTTAGTTGATTTGGATCACGTGATCACTTAGATGACTAGAGATGTCTGTCTAAGTGGGAGTTCTTAAGTAATATGATTAATTGAACTTAAATTTATCATGAACTTAGTACTGATAGTATCTTGCTTGTTTATGTTTGTTTGTAGATAGATGGCTCGTCTTTGTTGTTCGTTGAATTTTAATCGTTCCTTGAAAGCAAAGTTGAAAGATGATGGTAGCAATTACGGATTGGGTCCGTAACTTTGAGATTATCCTCATTGCTGCCAGAAGAGTTAAATCCTGGAAGCACTTTTTGGGTGCCGAACTGCTCTTGATGCTGGCTGACGGCGTTAAGAGCGTCTGGCGAAACAAAGCTGATGACTACTCTATAGTTCGATGTGCCATGCTACGGCTTAGAACCGGGTCTTCAACGACGTTTTGAACATCATGGAGCATATGAGATGTTTCAAGAGTTGAAGTTAATATTTCAAGCAAATGCCGGATTGAGAGATATGAAGTCTCCAATAAGTTCTATAGCTGCAAGATGGATGAGAATAGTTACGTCGGTGAACATATACTCGAATATGCGGGTATAACAATCACTTGATTCAAGCGGGAGTTAATCTTCCGATGATAGTGTCATTGACAGAATTCTTCAATCACTGCCACAAGCTACAAGAGCTTCGTGATGAACTATAATATGCAAGGGATGAACAAGACTATTCCGAGCTCATCGCGATCTTTGAAAGCAGCGGAGGTAGAAATCAGAAGGAGCATCAAGTGTTGATGGTCGACAAGACCACTAGTTTCAAGAAGAAGGGCAAAGGGAAGAAGAGGGAACTTCAAAAGAGCGGCAAGCAAGTTGCTGCTCAAGAGAAGAAACCCAAGTGCGGACCTAAGCACTGGCGAGTGCTTCTCTGCCAGCGGTGGACCTTGGAGCGGAACTACCCCAAGTATTTGGCGGATAAGAAGGATGGCAAAGTAAACAAAGGTATATGTGATATACATGTTATTGATGTGTACCTAACTAGAGCTAGTAGTAGCACTGGGTATTTGATCTGGTTACTGTTGCTAATGTTTGCAACTCGAAGCAGGGACTACGGAATAAGCGAGCACTGGCCAGGGCGAGGTGACGATGCTGGCGTGGAAAGGGTTCCAAAGTCGATGTGATCGCGTCGACACGCTACCTCTACATCTACCATCGGGATTAGTTTTAGACCTGAATAATTGTTATTTGGTGCTGCGTTGAGCATGAACATTATATCTGGATCTTGTTTGATGCGAGGCGGTTATTCATTTAAATCGAGAGAATAATGGTTGTTCTATTTATATGAGTAATATCTTTTATGGTCATGCACCCTTGAAGAGTGGTCTATTTTATTGAATCTCGATAGTAGTGATACACATATTCATAATGTTGAAGCCAAAAGATCAGAGTTGATAATGATAGTGCAACTTATTTGTGCACTTGCCGTTTAGGTCATATCGATGTAAAAAGCGCATGAAGAAACTCCATCTTGATGGACTTACGGAATCATTGATTATGAATCACTTGGTACTTGCGAACCGTGCCTCATGGGCAAGATGACTAAAACACCGTTCTCGGTACTATGGAGAAACAGCAGATTTGTTGGAAATCATACATACGAGATGTATGTGGTCAATGAATGTTGAAGCTCGTGGCGGATATCGTTATTTTCTCACCTTCACGAGATGATTTGAGCAGATATGGGTATATCTACTTAATGAAGCACAAGTGCGAAACATTTGAAAAGTTCAAAGAATTTCAGAGTGAAGTAGAAAATCATCGTAACAAGAAAATAAAGTTTCTACAATCTGATCGTGGAGGAGAATATTTGAGTTCTGGGTTTGGTTTACATTTGAAACAATGCGGAATAGTTTACGCAACTCCATACGGAACACCACAGCGAAATGGTGTGTCGAGCGTCGTGTCGTACTTTACTTGATATGGTGCGATCTATGATGTCTTTTACCGATTTACCGCTATCGTTTTGGGGTTATGCTTTAGAGGCAGTCGCATTCACGTTAAATAGGGCACCATCAAAATCCGTTGAAGCAGCGCCTTATGAACTATGGTTTGGCAAGAAACCAAAGTTGTGCGTTTCTTAAAGTTTGGGGCTGCGATGCTTATGTAAAGAAACTTCAACCGAGATAAGCTTGAACCCAAATTGGAGAAATGTGTCTTCATAGGATACCCAAAAGAGATTGTTGGGTACACCTTCTATCACAGATCCGAAGGCAAGACATTCGTTGCTAAGAATGGATTCTTTCTAGAAGGAGTTTCTCTCGAAAGAAGTGAGTGGGAGGAAAGTAGAACTTGATGAGATAAGCTGTATCTACTCCTTATTGGAAAGTAGTTCATCACGAGAACCGGTTCTGTGACGACTACACCAATTAGTGAGAAGCTAATGATATTGATCATGAAACTTGAGATCAAGTTTGTACTGAACCTCGTGGGTCTACGAGTAAGATCCGCACAGTGATGCGGTAATCCTATTCGGAAGTCATGTTACTTGACCATGATGAACCTCACGAACTATGAGGCGATGATGAGCCAGATTCCATAAAATGGCTGGAGGCCATGAAATCTGAGATGGGATCCATGTATGAAAACAAAGTATGGACTTTGGTTGACTTGCCCGATGATCGGCAAGCCATTGAGAATAAATGGATCTTTAAGAAGAAATGCGCTGATGGTAATGTTCTTTGTTTATAAAGCTCGACTTGTTGCGAAAGGTTTTCGACAAGTTCAAGGGGTTGACTACGATGAGACTTTCTCACCCGTGGCGATGCTTAAGTCTGTCCGAATCATGTTGGCTATTGCTGCATTTCATGATTATGAAATTTGGCAAATGGATGTCAAGACTGCATTCTTGAATGGATTTCTAGAAGAAGAGTTGTATATGATGCAGCGGAAGGTTTTGTTGATCCAAAAGTCTTGACAAAGTGTGCAAGCTCCAGCGTTCCATTTATGGACTGGTGCAAGCATCTCGGAGTTGGAATAAGCGCTTTGATAGTGTGATCAAAGCATATGGTTTTATCTGAGACTTTTAGAAGCTGTATTTACAAGAAAGTGAGTGGGAGATCTGTAGCATTTCTAGTTTTATATGTTGATGACATATTATTAATTGGAAATGATATAGAATTTCTGGATAGCATAAAGGGATACTTGAATAAAAGTTTTTGACGAAAGACCTCGGGAAGCTGCTTACATATTGGGCATCAAGATCTATAGAGATAGATCAAGGCGGCTTAATAGGACTTTCACAAGCACATACCTTGACAAAATTTTGAAAAAGTTCAAAATGGATTAGGCAAAGAAAGGATTCTTGCTGTGCTACAAGGTGTGAAGTTGAGTCGAACTCAATGCCCGACCACAACGAGAAGATAGAGAGAAAATGAAAAATGTTCCTATGCTTCAGCCATAGGCTCTATCATGTATGCAATCTTGTGTACCAGACACGGCGTATGCTTAGCAATAAGCTTGGCGAGGAAGGTACCAAAGTAATCGAGGTGGATCCTTTGGACAGCGGTCAGAACATCTGAAATACGAAAAGGACTAAGGATATGTTTCTCGTATATGGAGGTGACAAAGAGCTAGTCGTAAATGGTTACGTCGATGCAAGCTTTGACAACGATCGGACAATTCTAAATCATAAACCGGATCGTGTTTATATTAAGCGGTGGAGCTATAAGTTGGTGCGGTTCTAAACAAAGCGTCGTGGCGGGATCTACATGTGAGCGGAATACATAGCTTCTGAAGCAGCAAATGAAGATGCGGATGAAGGTTCATTTCCGATCTAGGTGTAATACCTAGTGCATCGGGACCAATGAAGATCTTCTGTGACAATCTTGGTGCAATTGCTTTAGCAAACTGAAGGAAATATGCCCTAGAGGCAATAATAAAGTTATTATTTATTTCCTCATATCATGATAAATGTTTATTATTCATGCTAGAATTGTATTAAGCGGAAACATGATACATGTGTGAATACATAGACAAACATATAGTCACTAGTATGCCTCTACTTGACTAGCTCATTAATCAAAGATGGTTATGTTTCCTAACCATAGACATGTGTTGTCATTTGATTAATGGGATCACATCATTAGGAGAATGATGTGATTGACATGACCCATCCGTTAGCCTAGCACTTGATCGTTTAGTATACTGCTATTGCTTCCTTCATGACTTATACATGTTCTGTAACTATGAGATTGTGTAACCCCGTTTACGGAAGAACACTTTGGGTACTACCAAGCGTCTAGCGTAGCTGGGTGATTATAAAGGTACTCTCTGGTGTTTCCGAAGGTACATGTCGAGTTAGCATAATTCGAGATTAGGTTTTGTCGCTCCGATTGTCGGAGAGGTATCTCTGGGCCCTCTCGGTAATACTCATCACCTAAGCCTTGCAAGCATGTAACTAATGAGTTAGTTATGAGATGGCGTATTCGGAGCGAGTAAAGAGACTTGCCGATAGCGAGATTGAACTAGGTATTGGATACAAGCGATCAAATCTCGGGCAAGTAACTTATACCGATGACAAAGGAACAAAGTATGTTGTTATGCGGTTTGACCGATAAAGATCTTCGTTTAGTATTCTGCTATTGCTTTCTTCATGACTTATACATGTTCCTATAACTATGAAATTATGCAACTCCGTTTACGGAGGAACACTTTGGGTACTACCAAGCGTCCCAGCGTAAGCTGGGTGATTATAAAGGAGTACTACAGGTGTCTCGAAGGTACATGTTGAGTTGGCGTATTTCAAGATTAGGTTTTGTCCTCCGATTGTGGAGAGGTATCTCTCGGCCCTCTCGGTAATGCACATCATTATAAGCCTTGCAAGCAATGTGACCAATGAGTTAGTTGCGGGATGATGCATTCTGAGCGAGTAAAAGACTTCTTTGGTGGCGAGATTGAACTAGGTATTGGATACCGGCGATCGAATCTCGGGCAAGTAACATACCGATGACAAAGGGAACAAGCGTATGTTGTTATGCGGTTTGACCGATAAAGATCTTACGTAGAATATGTAGGAACCAATATGGGCATCAGGTCCGCTATTGGTTATTGACGAGAATGGTTTTAGGTCATGTCTACATAGTTCTCGAACCCGTAGAATCCATACGCAACAACGTTTCGATGCAATATATATATATGAGTTATGCATGTTGGTAACGAATGTTGTTGAGTCCGGATGAGATCATGGACATGACGAGGAACTCGGAATAGTCGAGGAGATAAAGATTTATATATGGGATAATATGTTTGATCTCGGAAAGGTTCCAAAATTCAGGAAGGGTTTCGGATGTTTCGAAATGTTTGGATGCGTATTGGGCGTTATTGGGCCCAAGGGAAAGCCCACAAGGAAAGGGCCTAAGGGTGGCGGACCCTTTTGCGGAGTCCGAATTGGACTAGGGAGGCGCCCCTGGCGTCCTTCTCCTTCTCCAGGAACCTTCCGGCCTGGAAGTCCTACTAAGGACTCTTGCCTAGTTGGACTAGGGTGAAACCGACTTTGTGGAGGCTTTTACTCCAAGTTTCGACCCCAAGGCTCAACATATAAATAGAGGGTAGGGCTAGCACCAAATACACATCAAGAAACGTTCCAAGCCGTGTGCGGTGCCCCGTCCTCTAGTTTAGCCTCGGTCATAGTTTCCGTAGTGCTTAGGCGAAGCCTGCGGAGATGTTCTTCATCATCACGTCCCACGCCCGTCGTCTTGCGGAACTCATCTACTACCTCGCCCGTCTTCTTTGGATCGAGAAGCGAGGGCGTCATCGAGCTGAGCGTGTGCGAGAACTTCGGAGGTGCCGTGCGTTCGGTGCTTGGATCGGTCGGATCGTGAAGGCGTCGACTACATCAACCGCGTTGATAAGCGCTTCGCTTAGCGATCTTCAAGGGTATGAAGATACACTCCCTTCTCGTTGCTATACATCACCATGATCTTGCGTGTGCGTGGGAAAATTTTGAAATTACTCGTTCCCCAGCAGTGGCATCGAGCCTAGGTTTTATCGTTGATGTTATATGCGAGTAGAACACAAGTGAGTTGTGGGCGATATAAGTCATCGCCTACCAGCATGTCATACTTTGGTTCAGCGGTATTGTGAGATGAAGCGGCCGGACCGACATTACGCGTGCGCTTCTGCGAGACTGGTTTCACCGTTCACGAGCGTGCTTCGTGCTTAAAGGTGGCTGGCGGGTGTCGGTCTCTCTCACTTTAGTTGAACCGAGTGTAGCTCGCCGGTCCTTGTGAAGGTTAAAAGCGAGTCTATTTGACAAACTATCGTTGTGGTTTTGATGCGTAGGTAAAGCGGTTCTTGCTAAGCCCGTAGCAGCCACGTAAAATTTGCAACAACAAAGTAGAGGGCGTCTAACTTGTTTTGCAGGGCATGTTGTGATGTGATATGGCCAAGGCGTGATGCTATATTTTATTGTATGAGATGATCATGTTTTGTAACCAAAGTTATCGGCAAGCTGGCGGGAGCCATATGGTTGTCGCTTTATTGTATGAAATGCAAGCATACTGTAATTGCTTTACTTTATCACTAAGCGGTAGCGATAGTCGTAGAAGCAATAGATGGCGTGGCGACAACGATGCTACGATGGAGATCAAGGTGTCGCGCCGGTGGCGATGGTGATCACGGCGGTGCCGAAGATGAAGATCACAAGCACAAGATGATGATGGCCATATCATATCACTTATATTGATTGCATGTGATGTTTATCCTTTATGCATCTTATCTTGCTTTGATTGCGGTAGCATTTTAAGATGATCTCTCATTAATTATCAAGAAGTGTTCTCCCTGAGTATGCACCGTTGCGAAAGTTCTTCGTCTTTGAGACACCGCGTGATGATCGGGTGTGATAGGCTCTCGTTCAAATACAGCGGGTGCAAAATAGTTGCACGCGAGAATACTCAGGTTATACTTGGCGAGCCTAGCATATCTGAGATATGGCCTCGGAACACGGAGACCGAAAGGTCGGCGTGAATCATATAATAGATATGATCAACATAGAGATGTTCACCATTGAAACTACTCCATCTCACGTGATGATCGGACATGGTTTAGTTGATTTGGATCACGTGATCACTTAGATGACTAGAGATGTACGTCTAAGTGGGAGTTCTTTAGTAATATGATTAATTGAACTTAAATTTATCATGAACTTAGTACTGATAGTATTTTGCTTGTCTATGTTTGTTTGTAGATAGATGGCTCGTCTTTGTTGTTCGTTGAATTTTAATGCGTTCCTTGAAAGCAAAGTTGAAAGATGATGGTAGCAATTACGGATTTGGTCCGTAACTGAGATTATCCTCATTGTTGCCGAGAAGAATTATGTCCTGGAAGCACGCTGGGTGCGAACCTATTGCTTGAAGCAGGCCCAGCGGCGTTATGACGTCTGGCGAGCAATATGATGACTACTCTATAGTTGAGTGTGCACCATGCTTACGGCTTAGAACCGGGTCTTCAACGGCGTTTTGAGCGTCATGGAGCATATGAGATGTTCGAGGAATTGAAGTTAATATTTCAAGCAAATGCCGAGTTGAGAGATATGAAGTCTCCAATAAGTTCTATAGCTGCAAGATGGAGAGAATCGATTCAACTAGTGAGCATATACTCAAAATATGCAGGTATAATAATCACTTGATTCAAGTGGGAGTTAATCTTCCGGATGATAAGCGTCATTGTGAAATTCTCTAATCACTGCCACCAAGCTACAAGAACTTTGTGATGAACTATAATATGCAAGGGATGAACAAGACTATTCCCGAGCTCTTGGCGATGTTGAAAGCAGCGAAGGTAGAAATCAGAAAGAGCATCAAGTGTTGATGGTTGACAAGACCACTAGTTTCAAGAAGAAGGGCAAAGGGAAGAAGAAGGGAACTTCAAAAGAAAAGACAAACAAGTTGCTGCTCAAGAGAAAAACCCAATGCTGGACCTAAGCACTGGGCGAAGTGCTTCTTGCAAAAGGAAATGGTCCTTTGGAAGCGGAACTGCCCCAAGTATTTGGCGGATAAGGAGGATGGCAAAGTGAACAAAGGTATATGTGATATACATGTTATTGATGTGTACCTTACTAATGTTTATAGTAGCCCACAGGTATTTGATACTGGTTTAGTTGCTAACATTTGCAACTCGAAGCAGGAGACTACTGATTAAGCGAAGATTAGCTAAGGGCGAGGTGGCGATGTGCGTGGGAAATGGTTCCAAGATCGATGTGATCGCATCATCGCTACCTCTACATCTACCATCGGGATTAGTTTTAAACCTGAATAATTGTTATTTGGTGCTGCGTTGAGCATGAACATTATATCTGGATCTTGTTTGATTGAGGCGGTTATTCATTTAAGTTAGAGAATAATGGTTGTTCTATTTATATGAGTAATATCTTTTATGGTCATGCACCCTTGAAAGTGGTCTATTTTTATTGAATCTCAATAGTAGTGATACACATATTTAATGTTGAAGCCAAAAGATGCAGAGTTGATAATGATAGTGCAACATATTTGTGCCTTTGCCGTTTAGAGTCATATCGGTGTAAAGCGCATGAAGAAACTCCATCTTGATGGACTTACGGAATCACTTGATTATGAATCACTTGGTACTTGCGAACCGTGCCTCATGGGCAAGATGACCAAAACACCATTCTCGGATGTTGGGGAGCGTAGTAATTTCAAAAATTTTCCTCGCGCACGCAAGATCATGGTGATGTATAGCAGCGAGAGGAGAGTGTTGTCTACATACCCTTGTAGACCCGAAGCGGAGCGATCTGGCGTAGAGGAAGTAGTCGTCGTTCTCCTCGCGATCCGACCGATCCGGCGCCGTTACTCCGGCGCCCCGAGTTCTTGACACACGTACAGCTCGATGGCGTCCCTCGTACTCGATCCAGCGAGTGTCGAGGAGAGTTTCGTCGACCTGACGGCGTGGTGGCGATCTTGATGTTTCACGGCGCGGGGCCGCCTAAGCTTGTGACGGTATAACCGAGGTGGAATATGGTGGAGGGGCACGCTGCGGCTGAGAGCGATCTCACGATCAACTTGTGTGTTCAAGGTGCCCCCTGCCCCGTATATAAAGGAGCCAGGGGGAGGGGCGGCGGCCAAGGAGGAGGCGCCAGGAGTCCTACTCCCTCTGGGAGTAGGATTCCCCCAATCCTAGTTGGACTAGGATTCCGGAGGAAAAGAGAGAGGGGCGGCCCCTTCTCCTAGTCCTAGTAGGACTAGGGAAGGGGGGCAGCGCCCACCTAGGGCTGCCCTTCTCCTTTCCACTAAGGCCCATCGAGGCCCATTTACCTCCGGGGGTTCGGTAACCTCCGGTACTCGGTAAATTCCGTTTTCGCCGGAACCATTCGAACTCCAAACATAGGCTTCAATATATCAATCTTTATGTCTCGACCATTCCGAGACTCCTCGTCATGTCGTGATCACATCGGGACTCGAACTCCTTGGTACATCAAAATACATAAACTCATAATAAGCATCGCCGAAACCTTAAGCGTGCGGACCCTACGGTTCGAGAACAATGTAGACATGACCTAGAACTATTCACGGTCAATAACCAACAGCGGGACCTGGATGCCCATATTGGTTCCTACATATTCTCTGAAGATCTTTATCGGTCGGACCGCATAACAACATCGTTGTTCCTTTGTCATCGGTATGTTACTTGCGAGATTCGATCGTCGGTATCAATACCTAGTTCAATCTCGTTACCGGCAAGTCTCTTTACTCGTTCCGTAATACATCATCTCACAACTAACTCATTAGTTGTAGTGCTTACAAGGCTTGATGATGTGCATTACCGAGAGGGCGAGAGATACCTCTCCAGAGCAATCGGAGTGACAAAACCTAATCTCGAAATCGCCAACCCAACATCGCCTTTGGAGACACTGTAGTACTCCTTTATAATCACCCGATTCGTTGTGGCGTTTGGTAGCACCAAAGTGTTCCTCCGGTAAGCAGGAGTTGCATAATCTCATAGTTACGAGGAACATGTATAAGTCATGGATAAAAGCGGTAGCAACATACTAAGCGATCGTGTGCTAAGCTAAGGGAATGGGTCATGTCAATCAGATCATTCTACTAATGATGTGACCTCGTTAATCAAATAACAACTCCTTTGTTCATGGTTAGGAAACATAACCATCTTTGATTAACAAGCTAGTCTAGTAGAGGCATACTAGTGACATCTTGTTTTGTCTATGCATTCACACATGTATCATGTTTCGGTTAATACAATTCTAGCATGAATGATAAACATTTATCATGAAATAAGGAAATAAATAATAACTTTATTATTGCCTCTAGGGCATATTTCCTTGATCTCCCACTTGCACTAGAGTCAATAATCTAGATTACATAGTAATGATTCTAACACCCATGGAGTCTTGGTGCTGATCATGTTTTGCTCGTGGAAGAGGCTTAGTCAGCGGTGCGCAACATTGAGATCCGTATGTATCTTGCAAATCTCTATGTCTCGATCTGGACTAAGTCCGGATGGAATTGAGGCGTCTCTTGATGTGCTTGGTCCTCTTGTGAAATCTGGATTCCTTTGCTAAGGCAATTGCTCGATATTGTCACGAAGATTTTCATTGGACCCGATGCACTAGGTATGACACCTAGATGGGATATGAACTCCTTCATCCAGACTCCTTCATTAGCTGCTTCGAAGCTGCTATGTATTCCGCTTCACATGTAGATCCCTTCTGACGCTTTGTTTAGAACTGCACCAATGACAGCTCCTCCGTTTAGTGTAAATCGTATCCGGTCTGCGATTTAGAATCGTCCGGATCGGTGTCAAAACTTGCATCAGCGTAACCGTTTACGATGAGCTCTTTGTCACCTCCATATCTGAAACATATCCTTAGTCCTTTTCGGTATTTGGGATGTTCTTGACGCTGTCGATGATCCACTCTGGATTACTTTGGTACCTCCTGCTAGGCTTATAGCAAGGCACACATCGGTCGGTACACAGCATTGCATACATGATAGAGCCTATGGCTGAAGCATAGGAACATCTTTCATTTTCTCTCTATCTTCTGCGGTGGTGGGCATTGAGTCGACTCAACTTCACACCTTGTAACACAGGCAAGAACCCTTTCTTTGCTTGATCCATTTGAACTTCTTCAAAACTTTGTCAAGGTATGTGCTTTGTGAAAGTCAATTAAGCGTCTTGATCTATCTCTATAGATCTTAATGCCCAATATGTAAGCAGCTTCACGAGGTCTTTCATTGAAAACTCTTATTCAAGTATCCCTTTATGCTATCCGAAATTCTATATCATTTCCGATCAGCAATATGTCATCCACATATAATATCGAAATGCTCTGAGCTCCACTCACTTTCTTGTAAATCTGAGGCTTCTCCAAAAGTGCTGTACAAACCCAAATGCTTTGATCACACTATCAAAGCGTTTATTCCAACTCGAGATGCTTGCAGTCCATAGATGGATCATTGGAGCTTGCACACTTTGTTAGCTCCTTTGGATCGATAAAACCTTACGGTTGCATCATATACAACTCTTCTTCAGAAATCCATTCAGGAATGCGGTCTTTACATCCATTTGCCAAATTTCATAATCATAAAATCGGCAATTGCTAACATGATTGGACGGACTTAAGCATCGCTTCTGGTGAGAAGGTCTCATCGTAGTCAATCCCTTGAACTTGTCGAAAACCTTTTGCGACAAGTCGAGCTTTATAAACGATAACATTACCGTCGTCGTCGGTCTTCTTCTTGAAGATCCACTTGTTTTCTATTGCTTGCCTACCCTCGGGCAAGTCAACCAAAATCCACACTTTGTTTTCATACATGGATCCCATCTCAGATTTCATGGCCTCAAGCCATTTTGCGGAATCTGGGCTCACCATCGCTTCTTCATAGTTCGTAGGTTCATCATGATCTAGTAGCATGACTTCGAACAGGATTACCGTACCACTCAGTGCGGATCTTACTCTGGTTGATCTCGAGGTTCTGCGGTAACTTGATCTGAAGTTTCATGATCAACATCATCAACTTCCTCACTACTTGGTGTAGGTGTCTCGAAACTGGTTTTCTGCGACGAACTACTTTCAAGTAAGGGAAGGTACTATTACCTCATCAAGTTCCACTTTCCTCCCTCACTTCTTTGAGAGAAACTCCTTCTCTAGAAAGGATCCATTCTTAACAGCGAATGTCTTGCCTTGGATCTGTGATAGAAGGTGTACCCAACTGTCTCCTTTGGGTATCCTATGAAGACACATTTCTCCGATTTGGGTTCGAGCTTATCGGGTTGAAGCTTTTCACATAAGCATCGCATCCCCAAACTTTAAGAAAGCGACAACTTTGGTTTCTTGCTAAACCATAGTTCATAAGGTGTCGTCTCAGCAGTTCGACGGTGTTCTATTCGGTGTGAATCGGCTGTCTCTAGAGCATAACCCCAAAGCGATAGCGGTAAATCTGTAAGAGACATCATAGATCGTACCATATCTAGTAAAATCACGATTCTGACGTTCGGACACACCATTCTGTTGTGGTGTTCGGGTGGCGTGAGTTCTTGAAACTATTCGCATTGTTTCAAATGTAGACCAAACTCGTAACTCAAATATTCACCTCCACGATCGGATCGTAGAAACTTAATTTTCTTGTTACGATGATTTTCAACTTCACTCTGAAATTCTTTGAACTTTTCAAGCGTTTAGGACTTATGTTTCATTAAGTAGATATACCCATATCTGCTTAAGTCATCTGTGAAGGTGAGAAAATAACGATATCATACGAGCCTCAACATTCATCGGACCACATACATACGTATGTATGATTTCCAACAAATCTGTTGCTCTCTCCATAGTACCGGAGAAGCGGTGTTCTAGTCATCTTGCCCATGAGGCACGGTTA
Organism: Aegilops speltoides; assembly: GCA_021437245.1. Lineage (NCBI taxonomy): Eukaryota > Viridiplantae > Streptophyta > Magnoliopsida > Poales > Poaceae > Aegilops > Aegilops speltoides. The sequence goes on from JAHHZJ010002502.1 coordinate 14,498, forward strand.
CATAAGTGCCAAGTGATTCATAATCAAGTGACTCCAAAAGTCCATCGATATGGAGTTTCTTCATGCGCTTTACACCGATATGACCTAAGCGGCGATTGCCACAAATAAGTTGCACTATCATTATCAACTCTGCATCTTTTGGTTTCAACATTATGAATATGTGTATCACTACTATCGAGATTCATAAAAAATAGACCACTCCTCAAGGGTGCATGACCATAAAGATATTACTCATATAAATAGAACAACCATTATTCTCGATTTAAATGAATAACCGTCTCGCATCAAACAAGATCCGGATATAATGTTCATGCTCAGCGCGAGCACCAAATAACAATTATTTAGGTCTAAAACTAATCCGAAGGTAGATGTAGAGGTAGCGTGCCGACCGCGATCACATCGACTTTGGAACCATTTCCCAGCGCATCGTCACCTCGTCCTTTGCGAGTTAAGCAATCCGTAGTCCTGTTTGAGTTGCAAATATTAGCAGCAGAACCGTATCAAATACCAGTGCTACTACGAGCTCTAGTAAGGTACACATCAATAACATGTATATCACATATACCTTTGTTCACCTTGCCATCCTTCTTATCCGCCAAATACTTGGGGCAGTTCCGCTTCGGTGACGATCGCTTGCGGTAGAAGCACTCGATTTCAGGTTTAGGGCGGACTTGGGTTTCTTCTCTGAGCGACAACTTGCTTGCTGTTCTTCTTGAATTCCTTCTTCTTCCCTTTGCCTTTCTTCTTGAAACTAGTGGTCTTATTGACCATCAACACTTGATGCTCCTTCTTGATTTCTACCTCCATGACCTTTAGCATTGCGAAGAGCTCGGTATAGTCTTTACTAACCCTTGCATATTATAGTTCATCACGAAGCCTTTGTAGCTTGGTGGCGGTGATTGGAGAATTACATCAATGACACAATCATCGGAAGATTAACTCCCAATTGTGTCAAGTGATTGTAGTACCCGGACATTACGAGTATATGCTCACTATGAGAACTATTCTCCTCCATCTTGCAGCTATAGAACTTATTGGAGACTTCATATCTCTCAATCCGGGCATTACATTGGAATATTAACTTCAACTCTGGAACATCTCATATGCTCCATAGCGTTCAAAAGCGTCGTTGAAGTCCGGTTCTAAGCCGTAAAGCATGGCTGCTTGAACTATAGAGTAGTCATCGACTTTGCTCGCGCAGAGCGTTCATAACATCTGGCGTTGCTCAGCAGCGAGCTGTCACCTAGCGGTGCATCGGGGCGTAGCTCTTACGTGCAGCAATGAGGATGATCCTCAAATTCGGACCCGATCCGTGTAATTGCTACCATCATCTTTCAACTTTGCTTTCTCAAGGCGCATTAAAATTCAACGGAACAACAGCACGAGCCATCTATCTACAATCAAACATAAACAAGCAAGATACTATCAGGTACTAAGTTCATGATAAATTTAAGTTCAATTAATCATATTACTTAAGAACTCCCACTTAGAAAAACATCTCTCTAGTCATCTAAGTGATCACGTGATCCAAATCAACTAAACCATAACCGATCATCACGTGAAATGGAGTAGTTTTCAATGGTGAACATCTTATGTTGATCATATCTACTATATGATTCACGCTCGACCTTTCGGTCTCCGTGTTCGAGGCCATATCTGCATATGCTAGGCTCGTCAAGTATAACCGAGTATTACTGCGTGTGCAAAACTGGCTTGCACCCGTTGTAGATGGACGTGAGAGCTTATCACACCGATCATCACGTGGTGTGCAGGCACGACGAACTTTGCAGCGGTGCATACTCGGGAGAACACTTCTTGATAATTTAGTGAGAGATCATCTTATAATGCTACCGTCGATCAAAGCAAGATAAGATGCATAAAGGATAAACATCACATGCAAATCAATATAAGTGATATGATATGGTCATCATCATCTTGTGCTTCATGATCTCCATCTTGTTGCACCACCATGATCACCATCGTCACCGGCGCGACACCTTGATCTCCATCGTAGCATCGTTGTCGTCTCGCCAAACTTATGCTACTCGACTATCGCTACGCTTAGTGATAAAGTAAAGCATTACGAAGCGATTGCATTGCATACAATAAGCGACAACCATATGGCTCCTGCCGATTGCCGATAACCGGTTACAAAACATGATCATCTCATACAATAAAATATAGCATCACGTCTTGACCATATCACATCACAACATGCCTGCAAAAACAAGTTAGGCGTCCTCTACTTTGTTGTTGCAAATTTTACGTGGCTGCTACGGGCTTAAGCAAGAACCAGTCTCACCTCGCATCAAAACCACAGCGATACTTCGTCAAATAGACTCCGTTTAACCTTCTCAAGGACGGGCGTATGCCTCAGTTCAACTAAAGTGAGAGAGCAGGCACCCACGGTCACCTTTAAGCAGCGAGTGCTCGTGGCGGTGAAACCAGTCTCGCGTAAGCGTCTGGCGTAATGTCGGTGCAGGCGCTTCATCTCACAATACCGCTGAACCAAAGTATGACATCTGGTAGGTAGTATGACTTGTATCGCCCACAACTCACTTGTGTTCTACTCGTGCAAAACATCAAACCATAGAAAAACCTAGGCTCGGATGCCCTTTGTTGGGGAGCGTAGTAATTTCAAAAATTTTCCTCGCACGCAAGATCATGGTGATGTATAGCAGCGAGAGGAGAGTGTTGTCTACATACCCTTGTAGACCCGAGGCGGAAGCGATCTGGCGTAGAGGAAGTAGTCGTCGTTCTCCTCGCGATCCGACCGATCCGGCGCCGTTACTCCGGCGCCCCGAGTTCTTGACACGTACAGCTCGATGGCGTCCCTCGTACTCGATCCAGCGAGTGTCGAGGAGAGTTCGTCGACCTGACGGCGTGGTGGCGATCTTGATGTTTCACCGGCGCGAGGCTTCGCCTAAGCTTGCGACGGTATAACGAGGTGGAATATGGTGGAGGGGCGCTGCGGCTGAGAGCGATCTCACGATCAACTTGTGTGTTCAAGGTGCCCCCTGCCCCGTATATAAAGGAGCAGGGGAGGGGCGGCGGCCAAGGAGGCGCGCATACAGGAGTCCTACTCCCTCAGGGGTAGGATTCCCCCAATCCTAGTTGGACTAGGATTCCGGAGGAAAGAGAGAGAGGGGCGGCCCCTTCTCCTAGTCCTAGTAGGACTAGGGAAGGGGGGGGCTGTGCCCACCTTGGGCTGCCCTCTCCTTTCCACTAAGGCCCATCGAGGCCCATTTACCTCCGGGGGTTCGGTAACCTCCGGTACTCGATAAATTCCGTTTTCGCCGGAACCATTCGAACTCCAAACATAGGCTTCAATATATCAATCTTTATGTCTCGACCATTCCGAGACTCCTCGTCATGTCCGTGATCACATCCGGGACTCGAACTCCTTGGTACATCAAAATACATAAACTCATAATAAGCATCGCCGAAACCTTAAGCGTGCGGACCCTACGGTTCGAGAACAATGTAGACATGACCTAGAACTATTCACGGTCAATAACCAACAGCGGGACCTGGATGCCCATATTGGTTCCTACATATTCTCTGAAGATCTTTATCGGTCGGACCGCATAACAACATCGTTGTTCCTTTGTCATCGGTATGTTACTTGCGAGATTCGATCGTCGGTATCAATACCTAGTTCAATCTCGTTACCGGCAAGTCTCTTTACTCGTTCGTAATACATCATCTCACAACTAACTCATTAGTTGTAGTGCTTGCAAGGCTTGATGATGTGCATTACCGAGAGGGCCGAGAGATACCTCTCCGGCAATCGGAGTGACAAAACCTAATCTCGAAATCGCCAACCCAACATCGCCTTTGGAGACACACTGTAGTACTCCTTTATAATCACCCGATTCGTTGTGGCGTTTGGTAGCACCAAAGTGTTCCTCCGGTAAGCAGGAGTTGCATAATCTCATAGTTACGAGGAACATGTATAAGTCATGGATAAGCGGTAGCAACATACTAAGCGATCGTGTGCTAAGCTAAGGGAATGGGTCATGTCAATCAGATCATTCTACTAATGATGTGACCTTGTTAATCAAATAACAACTCCTTTGTTCATGGTTAGGAAACATAACCATCTTTGATTAACAAGCTAGTCTAGTAGAGGCATACTAGTGACATCTTGTTTTGTCTATGCATTCACACATGTATCATGTTTCGGTTAATACAATTCTAGCATGAATGATAAACATTTATCATGAAATAAGGAAATAAATAATAACTTTATTATTGCCTCTAGGGCATATTTCCTTCCGAAGGCAAGATTTTCGTTGCTAAAATGGATCCTTTCTAGAGAAGGAGTTTCTCTCGAAAGAAGTGAGTGGGAGGAAAGTAGAACTTGATGAGATAATTGTATCTACTCCCTTATTGGAAAGTAGTTCATCACAAAATCGGTTCTGTGATTCCTACACCAATTAGTGAGGAAGCTAATGATGATGATCATGAAACTTGAGATCAAGTTTCTCTTGAACCTCGTGGGTCTTCGAGTAAGATCCGCTCGAGTGATGCGGTAATCATATTACGGAAGTCATGTTACTTGACCATGATGAACCTACGAACTATGAGAAGCGATGATGAGCCCAGATTCCATAAAATGGCTTGAGGCCATGAAATCTGAGATATGATCCATGTATGAGAACAAAGTATGGACTTTGATTGATTTGCCCAATGATCGGCAAGCCATTGAGAATAAATGGATCTTTAAGAGGAAGGCGGACGTTGATAGTAGTGTTACTATCTACAAAGCTCGACTTGTTGCAAAAGGTTTTCGACAAGTTCAAGGGGTTGACTACGATGAGACTTTCTCACCCGTAGCGATGCTTAAGTCTGTCGAATCATGTTGGCTATTGCTGCATTTCATGATTATGAAATTTGGCAAATGGATGTCAAAACTGCATTCCTGAATGGATTTATAGAAGAAGAGTTGTATATGATGCAACTTTGAAGGTTTTGTTGATCCAAAAGGTGCTAACAAAGTGTGCAAGCTCAGCAATCCATCTATGGACTGGTGCAAGCATCTCGGAGTTGGAATAAGCGCTTTGATAAGTTGATCAAAGCATATGGTTTTATCTGAGACTTGCGGTGAAGCACTGTATTTACAAGAAAGTGAGTGGGAGCTCTATAGCATTTCTAGTTTTATATGTGAATGACATATTATTAATTGGAAATAATATAGAATTTCTGGAAAGCATGAAAGGATACTTGAATAAGAGTTTTTCAATGAAAGACCTCGGTGAAACTACTTACATATTGAGCATCAAGATCTATAGAGATAGATCAAGGCGGCTTAATAAGATTTTCACAAAGTACATACCTTGACAAGATTTTGAAGTAGTTCAAAATGGAGCGATCAAAGAAAGAGTTCTTGCTGTGTTACAAGGTGTGAAATTGAGTCAAACTCAATGCCCGACCACAATGAGAAGATAGAGAGAAATGAAAGTCATTCCCTATGCCTCGAGCCATAGGTTCTATAAAGTATGCAATCTTATGTACGGACCTATTGTATACCTAGCAATAATTTGGCGGTAGGTACAATAGTGATCGAGTGGATCCTTTGGACATTGGTCAAGAATATCTGAAATAGAAAAGGACTAAGGATATGTTTCTCGATTATGGAGGTGATAAAAGAGCCCGTCGTAAATGGTTACGTCGATGCAAGCTTTGACACCGATCGGATGACTCTAAGTCTCGGATCTGGATACATATTGAAAGTGGGTGCGATTAGCTAGAGTAGCTCCATGTGAGCATTGTAGACATAGAATATTTGCAAAATACATACTAGGTGTCATACCTCATCGGGAATGAAGATCTTCTGAGACCCGTTGGTGCAGCTTCTCTCACAAAGCAAAACATGATCACACCTTAGTACTCTTTGGGTGTTAATCACATAGCGATGTGAACTAGATTATTGACTCTAGTAAACCCTTTGGATGTTGGTCACATGATGATGTGAACTATGGGTGTTAATCATATCTGAGATATGAATATTGGTGTTAGAATCATGGCAATGTGAACTAGATTATTGACTCTAGTGCAAGTGGGAGGCTGAAGGAAATATGCCCTAGAGGCAATAATAAAGTTATTATTTATTTCCTTATTTCATGATAAATGTTTATTATTCATGCTAGAATTGTATTAACCGGAAACATAATACATGTGTGAATACATAGACAAACATAGTGTCACTAGTATGCCTCTACTTGAGTAGCTCGTTAATCAAAGATGGTTATGTTTCCTAACCATAGACATGAGTTGTCATTTGATTAATGGGATCACATCATTAGGAGAATGATGTGATTGACATGACCCATTCCGTTAGCTTAGCACTTGATCGTTTAGTATGTTGCTATTGCTTTCTTCATGACTTATACATGTTCTGTAACTATGAGATTATGTAACTCCGTTTACGGAAGAACACTTTGGGTACTACCAAGCGTCTAGCGTGGCTGGGTGATTATAAAGGAGTACTACAGGTGTCTCCGAAGGTACATGTTGAGTTAGCATAATTCGAGATTAGGTTTTGTCCTCCGATTGTCGGAGAGGTATCTCTGGGCCCTCTCGGTAATACTCATCACCTAAGCCTTGCAAGCATGTAACTAATGAGTTAGTTATGAGATGATGTATTACGGAGCGAGTAAAAGACTTGCCGATGGCGAGATTGAACTAGGTATTGGATACCGACGATCAAATCTCGGGCAAGTAACATACCGATGACAAAGGAACAAAGTATGTTGTTATGCGGTTTGACCGATAAAGATCTTCGTAGAATATGTAGGAACCAATATGGGCATCAGGTCCCGCTATTGGTTATTGACCGAGAATGGTTTTAGGTCATGTCTACATAGTTCTCGAACCCGTAGAATCCGCCGCAACAACGTTTCGTTGGCGGTTAGTATTATGAGTTTATGCATGTTGATGTACGAATGTTGTTGAGTCCGGATGAGATCATGGACATGACGAGAGTCTCAAAATGGTGAGGCGTAAAATCGATATATTGGACGACTATATTCGGAGTTCGGAAAGGTTCAGTGATTCGGGTATTTTGAGATCTGCAGGAGAGTTACGAGGAATTCGTATTGGGCCTCATTGGGCCATACAGGGAAAGGAGAAAAGGGCCTAAGGGTGGCTGCACCCTCCTTTGACTAGTCCGGGTGGACTAGGGAGGCGCCCCTTCCTTCCTTTTCCTTCTCTCTTCCTTTCCTTCTCTCCTACTCCTACTACATGGAAGGGTTCCTAGTTGGACTAGGAAAGGGGAATCCTACTCGGTGGGAGTAGGACTCCCCTAGGACACGCCATAGAGAGGGCGGCCCTCCCCTCCTCCACTCCTTTATATCACGGGGTAGGGGCACCCCATAGACACAAAAGTTGATCTACGGATCGTTCCTTAGCCGTGTCGGTGCCCCCTCCACCATATTCCACCTCGGTCATATCGTCGCGGAGTTTAGGCGAAGCCTGCGCGATGAGAACATCATCATCGTCCTGCGCCGTCGTCTTGTGGAACTCATCCCGACACTTTGCTGGATCGGTCAAGGGATCATCATCGAGCTGAGCGTGTGCTGAACTTCGGAGGTGCGTCGTTCGGTGCTTGGATCGGTCGGATCGTGAAGGCGTACAACTTCATCAACAGCGTTGTCATAGCGCTTCGCTTCTGGTCTACAAAGTGCGTGGACAACACTCTCCCCACTCGTTGCTATATCATCACCATGATCTTGTGTGTGCGTAGGAATTTTTTGAAATTACTCGTTCCCAACAAGAGAGGCGGCCAGGGTGGGCGCGCGCCCTCTCCCTCAGTCGGGTGGACTGGGAGGCGGCGCCCCCCTTCCCCCTCTCCTCCTTCCTTCCCCTCCTAGTAGGAGAAGGAAGGGAATCCTACTCTACTAGGAGGAGGATTCCTACTCCTGGCGCGCCCGAGGGGCGGCCGGCCTCCCCTCCTCCTTTATATCACGGGGCAGGGGCACCCCATAGACACAAGTTGATCTACGGATCGTTCCTTGGCCGTGTCTGGTGCCCCTTCCACCATATTCCACCTCGGTCATATCGTCATGAAGCTTAGGCGGCGCTGTGCCGATAGAACATCAAGATCGTCCTGCGCCCGTCGTCTTGGCGGAACTCTCCCTCGATACTCGGCTGGATCGGAGTTCGAGGGCGTCATCGAGCTGAGCGTGTGCTGAACTCGGAGGCTCCGTGCGTTCGGTGCTTGGATCGATCGTCGTGAAGGCGTCGACTACATCAACAGCGTTGTGCTAAGCGCTTCGCTTCACGGTCTCACGAGGTTACGTGGACATACACTCTCCTCTCTCGTTGCTATATCATCACCATGATCTTGCGTGTGCGTAGGAATTTTTTTGAAATTACTACGTTGCCCAACAACTCTTACTAACAACACTACATATGTTGGGTTTAGTCCCACATCGGTTGTGGAGGGAGACATAACACGACTTATAAGGGCGGGGGTGTCCCCTCCTAACAGGCTAGTCTTTTGGGGGGAGAGGGCCCAAGGCCTGTCATAAGTCGGTGTTGCTCTCTGGTTGGGCCTGGTTGACCCACACTAGTAGAAAACCACCAATCAGTCCCGGTTCGTAAGGGCCTTTAGTCCCGGTTCGGAACCGGGACTAATGGGTCGTTACTAATACCTCAACCCATTAGTCCCGGTTCAAACACGAACCGGGACCAATGTGCCTCCACGTGGCCCTGTCGCTTGAGCCGGTCAGGGGCCTTTGGTCCCGGTTGGTGGCTCAACCGGGACCAAAAACATCCGATGTCTGCATTCGATGGCTGGGGTTTTTGTTTTTGTTTTTTGAAAGGAGGGGGTTGGGGGTTTTGGGGGTTAATTTAGGTGTTTAGTATATTGTGTTAGCTAGCTAATTAATAGAGAAGTGTCCTCTCTTATGTCGTGCTTGCTTTCGGCCTTCGTAGTATATATACATAAGTGATCAAGAGAACCATTGATCTGAAGTTAAGTCATGCATACCGAGAGAAGTGATCGATCGACCTCTCCTTCTCAGAGAGATTGGTCGAACAACAAGTTTTACTGGCTACATACATGTACAATCTATATAAGATCTCTTAATTACAAACCACTAGCATTTGAATTGAAGTTCCACATGGTATTCTCGGCTTCTTGATGGCGTGTTCAAGAAAGAATCCGCCAATTCCTCTTGAATTGCTTTCATGCGATCTGGTTCTAGGAGTTCATCCGCATCTGCCCGTCTAATTAATTTGAAGAAGGGGTTAATTAATACATATATATGAATGAAACTCAACAGAAATAATTGTGTAATAAAATGAAATTGTGAATATTATTGCTTCGCACTTCATATTGTCTTCTAGAGTAGCCCGCTTGTTTTTCAAAGTCGCGTTGTGGATGAACTTCTTTACGTAGTATCCACGAAATCATTCCTTCCTCCTGCCACAAGCACTTTACAAGAAATAGAGGTCAATCAAACTGATAATGAAGCATTATATAAATGGCATTGATGAAAGTATAGCTATAGAATCAGCGGAGATCTTGCATGATAGTACTTACTTTTGGGTATGTATATCGCAGCTCCTTGGCGATCCGGAGCTTGTGCGGTGAACTGTTTCCAAACCCTGCAAGACAAAGAAAATATTTGTTATTACTTGAGATATCAGAAATGAACAAAAAGTTGCCGATATAGTGCGATAATGATCGATTGAACTTACTTCTGAGCATTTCAGTCATGTCCGCATAGGTGCTGGGATCTTTCCAAATGCAGTCTAAGGCGGTTACTAGTCCACGCTCAAGCTTAATCTCTAGAAGAATATAGTGGTACCTGCGCATGCATAACTCATCAATTACATTAACCTCGCTCGAGTAATAAGGAAAACCGAATATGCACCGACAGTAACACTCACGGGCGTGGTAAGGAAAGAGTATGGTATCTTTGTTTTGATTTTTGATCAATGATTGTAGCAAGTTGTCCTCGGCCTCTTGGTAGCTTTTTAACCAGAAAAACATCTATGATATTTGTGTTAATGACCCAATATCATAGATTTCATTTTGCACTTTCGGCGATCTTCAATCTGCATAATATATTGAGGATAATTAATTATAAATACATGCAATGAAAGAGCGAGCTATATATCTGAGACTAATAGCGAAATAGTACTTACAGGGTAGCAAAAGACCATTAATTTATCGAGGGCCTTTTGATTGAAGAACTCGAAGAACTCCTCAAATGGAATAGACAACAGATCATTTGAAGCGAGTCGTGCTCCTCTTTAATTTTCAGATACAAAGTGTTCGTCCCCTCGGACTCTCTGCGGGTTTTCATGTACCAAGTGTGGAATCTTAGCATCATTGTTGTCGAGACTTTTCATCTTTGACGAGAGGCTTCCCGTACTCGTATCTGAATAAGTCCACCTCCATGAAATCAGGAAGTGCATCGTCGGCGGGTAATCTTCAAGATTGCCATAACCGCCACCGTCCCGGAGATTAGACACATTCAGCGGGGGCATGATTGCTGTGCTTGTTCGCGAGCTGGGCAATTTTTCCCCTTTGCCCGTTGTTCTTTTAACCTTTTATCGGTGTGATAGTTCCCGACCGCTTGGCTTGGAGATATATATACATTCGATGTCGCTCATAGTTGGTTCTCGGCGAAGACTTTGGTGGTTTCCTCGGGGCATCGAGTGCGCTTTGCTTTCACGGATCGACCTTCTCCTCCGGAGGTGGATGTATCTTTCTTTAACCTTCAAGAACTCCTTCACTTGGAGTCTGCGATCGTATCGTTTTCCTCCTTGCTCCTCTCGTCAGTAACTTCTCTACGAGGCTTTAGAGGTGGACCGTATCTGTATTGCCTCTCTCTTCTTGTCTGCTAGGCCGGAGCAGGCGGAGGCTGCGGCGTCTGTCTTCTTCGTGCTTGCTTACTGGCGGAGGAGAAGGACTCTGACGTGTCGGAGCAGCGAGGCGGCGCGGGTCTCTTCCGCCCTTCTTGGCGGAGAGGAGGAGGCGGAGTGCAGCGCGCCGAAGAAAGCGGAGTGCCGCACGCGTGCCTGATCTTCACTCGCCGGAGGAGGAGGCGGTGGAGGCGGAGTGTCGCCCGCGTGCCACGATCGTCACTCGCCGGAGGAGGAGGCGGTGGAGGCGGAGTGCCTGACTCGCGGAGGAGGAGGAGGCGGAGGCATCCAGTTGAGAAGGTCGATGAGCTCCTTCCGCCATAGGCATGGAGTCTTGAGCGAAACCAGCCTAGTCTCCCCTTCACGGTAGGGTGCTCAAGCTCGAGGTCCTCAAATCCTCCGTTATTTCATCCACCATCACCTTAGCAAATCATACGGAATCGGTGGCGGTGATAAGTTGTGCGGGTCCACTAGGATAAACTTGGCCAACAGCCTCCTTGACCTTCAAATTCATGCATCGCGCCATAATGTGGCAATTTTGAGACTCCGTGATACCATCCATGGGATAGCTGGCGAGGCCGTCAAGACATGCTCGGCTGAAGCAGCTCGGTGGAAGCAGCGCTGCTTCTCGGCTGAGATGGCGGGGTAACCGGGGAAGCTTGGCATGTCGTTTGTTGCGATCTGCTGTTTCTCGTTCCTCTTCTCGATCCTCTAGCCCCATTACCCTTCCAAGCGGCCTTTGCATTTGGTCTGCTCCACTTTCTTCCTCCTCTCGTGGGTTTTGTAACCCCTGCGTCCGGAAAACCAACCTTCCACGGAAGGGAGCTGGCGTGCCTCGTGTCCGTCCGGGGTGCTCGGGATTCCCAAGGGCCATTGTGAGCTCGTCCTTCTCCTGTTTGGAAGAGCGTCCCTCGCTGCGCTGCATCGATATAGTGTCGAAGTTTCTTGGTGGTGTTTGCGATTGCTCGTCGAATCCTTGACAACGCCTTACATTCACGAGGTCAAGGTTCCTCAGCCCGAAGAACCAAGTCCGGCAGCGATGCAGCGGCGCATCGTCTGGTTCGATCCCTTTTCAAGCGAGATCATGCTCAGCCTTGTACCACTTAGGCGGGCTTTGAGGTAGCCACGACCCGTGCGATGGTGAAGCTTCTTCTTCGCAGCATTTTTCTTGTTTGTCTCCGACATCTTCTTACTCTTTTCGATGTCTTGTGGGCCACAAATGCGGGCGATGATCTTTGATCTTCTCATATTTGCCGATGAATTCTGGTGTCTCTTTTTGTGACAAGCTGGTTCAGCTCTTTCCTCCACCTCCTCATTAGGCCAGCCATCTTCTTAAGAGCACAAGACTTGATTAATTGCTCTTTAGCGGCTTCTCCGGATCCTCCTCTGGTGGTAGGGTGAAATTTTCCTTCAGCTCATTCCAAAGATCTTCTTTCGGATATCATTGACATAAGACACCTCGGCGTCTTCATCCTTAGCGAGCTTATACCATTCTTTGGATCTGATCGGGATCTGTCCCTAACAAGAACCCCTTGGCGAGAAAATGCCTTCTTTGTCCGGATGGGTTCAATCGGTTCGCCGTCGGCGCGATTTCTATGATCTCAAACTTTTCATCCGAGCTCAACTTTTCTTGGGCCTCGTCTCCTTACCAAAGTTGTGCTTTCGATCCGGAGGCTAGAAATTATAAGGAAGAAAAAGGCAGCGATTACTTAATATGTGTACATATACCAAAACAATGGATGCATCAATTAACTTGTCGACCACGGGCTTAACTAATATATATATACCTGGCGGACTCGGTTCGGTGACTTCGGCTAAACACGGTCTCCTTCGTCTTGTACCTCCATTGTGTCACGGGCCATCATGAACATAGTCCTCCTCTTGTACCGGCATTAATGGGTGAAGCCATCATAATCATAGCCCTCTTCTTCATCCATCGACCAGCGGTGTCGATGAGAAATGGCCTTAACATCATCACTTCCATTTGCGATTATTTCCCCCAACATAAACTTCTGTTTCTTCGTCTCGGGAGTGCTCCATAGTTTACGCAAATATTGACAACATGTCAATTTTTATTCAAACATGGTACATCTTGGCAAACATGTCAATAAGGAATCATGTTAGTGGCCTCGATGCTGCTTCTCTAGGGTTTGGGGTAGCCTCGACACAAAGCTTCAAGGGTTTAGGGTGGCCTCGGCGATAGCGCTCTTTTAACTTGATAAATTTGGGTGGCCTCGAGAGAGTTAATTTGTCGGGTAGGGCCTTGGCGGGAGAAGTGCGTGGGAGACTGCAACATCGTTTTCTCTCTAGGGTTTGGGTGTCCTCGAGAGTTTTGGTCGAGTGAGAGGGCGAGGGGGTGCTGCAGTTGTATCTAGGGGTTATATCGACAACGACCGCGACATACATATATATACATGGGAAAATAATGTTATCGGGGAGGGGGTATCGGTACCACCCCCTCGTGTTGAAGTTTCTTCTTTCTCCTTTCCTTTCTTTCTTCTTCTCCTCTTCTTTTCTTCTTCTCCCTCGAGAAAGGAAAATAATTAAGGAAAAGGAAGAAAAGAGGAAGAAGGAACAAGGAAGAAGAAGAAGAAGTAAAAGAAGAAAAAAAGAGGAGAAGAAGAAAGGAATAGAGGAGAAGAAGAAAAATAGAATTTCTCCTTTCTCCTCTATTCCTTTCTTCTTCTCCTCTTCTTCTTCTTTTTCCTCTTCTTATTTATTTCTCCTCTTCTTCCTCTCCTCCTTTTCTCCTTTCTTCCTCTTCTTATTTTCCTTTTCCTCTCATTCTTTTAGTATTATATTGCTTGTTTTAAAAAAATGTTCAAATAGAAAATTCCAAAAAACAAAGGTTTTGCCTAATGCATTGTTCATATGAATATACCAACATTTGCATATTCTACAATAATTAATATCAACAAAAAAATCTATGAACAGAAAAAAACCGAACTTTTCTAAAATCTATCTTTTGCATATATATATAGCCACATATGAACAGCAGCATATATACATACACATATATGAACAGAAAAAAAACTAATAAAATGAAACATATACATATATGAACATATATGAACATATACATACACATACACATATATATATAGCCACATATATACATACACATATATATATATACATTGAACAAAAAATAAAACTAATAAAATGAAAAGAAAAAAAAGAGGCGGTGTGTGTGGCAGCTCATGATGATGGCGGAGCGAGGCGCGAGGCGGCAAGCAGCAACAGCAGCTGACAGCAGGCAGGAGGCAGTGTTGTGCCGGCAATGGCCGAACCTGGCTGGCGATAATGGCCTTGAGCTCGGGGAGGGGCAGCGGCGGCGGCAAGGCGTGGCTTGGCGGCAGCGACAGCGAAGCGAGCGGCGGCGTCGAGGGCAACTGGCGGCGTCGTCGAAGGCAATGTGGCGATGAAGCGCAAAACTGCAAAATGCCACTTATATACAAGGAGCATTGGTCACGGTTGGTGGCACCAACAGGGACTAATCTTACTAGTCGGTTGGTGCCTGCGGGACCAAACCTCTTTTCGGCAGCCCAAAGGCGGGGAAGCTGCGACCTTTGGTCGGTTGTTGGCACCAACAGAACTCACTGCTAGTCGGTTGATGCCACCAACGGGACCAAAACCCTAACATTTGCCGCGCCGGGGCCAAAGTTTAATCCCACCTCGCTAGTTGAGAGGGGCGCGATGGTTTATAAGCCCCTTGCCGCTCCTCTTGAACTCCTTCCTCTATGAGCTTATGGGCCTACTTGCTCTTGCTTTGCTGTTGGGCCTTACGGGCCTTCTGCGGGCTGAATCTGGCCCAAATTAGGGAAACAAGTCGTATTCGGGCCGTGGGGGCCCGATGGGTGGCATTTTTCTTGCTTTATTTAATTTATTTTGTTTCTACTTACAACAAAATACTTATTGTTGTTTTTTGTTTGTTTTTTGCATTATTTATTTTCTTTTGTTTTTGCTCTATTTTTAATTCTTTTTGCTTCTAGTTTTAGGAAAATTATAAACTTTCTGTTAGTGCCATTACTTTTCAAATTTGAAAACACTTTTTTGGTTTTCTTTCTTGCTTTATTTAATTTATTTTGTTTCTACTTACAAAAAAATACTTATTGTTGTTTTTTGTTTTGTTTTCTGCATTATTTATTTTCTTTTGTTTTTTGCTCTATTTTTTAATTCTTTTTGCTTCTAGTTTTAGGAAAATTATAAACTTTCTTAGTGCCATTACTTTTCAAATTTGAAAACATTTTTTGTTTTCTTTCTTGCTTTATTTATTTTATTTTGTTTCTACTTACAACAAAATACTTATTGTTGCTATTTTTAATTATTACGAGGCGAACCATAAGACATTAAAGCATTTCAAATGAACTCTGAAAAAGTTGAAAGTTGGCATGGTATCATAAATTGACCCACACATAGCATGTGCATGTACAAAAGCGAACAATGGTATCATACTTATCGGTTACAATGGTATCATAAGCGAACAATAGTTGCGGGAGAAAGTCTTCACTTTTTCTTCGCTTGCGTCATTGCTTATTCTTGCGTAACCATGGATAATCTTCATCGTTTATCGGGATCTTTGGGGTCAGCCTTGACTTTAAAGGGAGAATTTCATGAAACTTTTCATAATCTTGGACATGTCATCTTGTCCTCCACTCCACGATGTCCCTTTTCTTGAAAGAACTATGTGGCGCTTTGGCTCATCGTATGATGTATTTGCTTCCTTATCTTTTCTCTTTCTCGGTCTCTTGGACATGTCCTTCACATAGATAACCTGTGCCACATCATTGGCTAGGGCGAGCAGTTCGTCGGTGTACCCAAGATTTTTCAGATCCTTGTTGTCATTCCGTCTGTGGGTCTACACTACCGCCTCTGACAGATGACCCATTTGCACTTAAACAAAGGGACCTTAAAATCATGTCCGTAGTCAAGTTCCCATATGTCCACTATGTAACCATAATATGTGTCCTTTCCCTCTTGGTTGTTGCATCAGCGGACACGCTGTTTTGGTTAGTGCTCTTTTGATCTTGGTCGATCGTGTAAAATGTATTCCCATTTATCTCGTATCCTTTCCAAATCAATACAGTCAAAGATGGTCCCTGGATAACAAGTACAGCTCCTCACAAGCAGTGTTGTCACCTCGTCGTGCTTCCAACCAAGCTGCTGAAAGTCTGATGTGTTCACATGTAATCCGATCGTCGCCTTTGCTCCGGGTGTTTGAGCGCTTGGTGTTCTTGTGTTCATCGACATCTGGGGTCACCAAGGTAGAGTTACGTAGAAGCTGTGTAGTGGGCTTGAGACCAAGAATATCCGTCCTGCATATTATTGAGTCCTTTCCAAGCGTGCCTTTTCGGTCAGTCTCCCCTCATACGCGATTTAGGAGACCTATCTTCTTAAGGCCAGGAATGAAGTCAACACAAAACCCGATGACATCCTCTGTTTGATGGCTCATGGAGATGCTTCCTTACGGCCTAAGCGATTCTGGACATATTTCTTTAGGACTCCATGAACCTCTCAAAGGGTACATATTGTGTAGAAATCTGGGGCCCAGAATGACAATCTCGTCAACTAGATGAACAAAGCGTGCGTCATGATATTGAAGAAGGATGGTGGGAACACCAGCTCAAAGCCCGACAAGACATTGCACCACATCACTCCTTAGCCTTGGTATGGTTTCGGATCGATCACCTTACGAGATATTGCATTGAGGAATGCACATAGCTTCACAATGGCTAATCGGACGTTTTCGGATAAAGCCGCCTCAATGCAACGGAGCGATTGCGTCATAATCACGTGGCAGTCATGAGACTTTAGGTTACGAAACTTTTTCTCTGCCATATTTATTATTCCTTTTATATTCGACGAAGCCGGTCGGGACCTTCATACTAAGCGAGGCATTCAAAGAAGATTTCCTTCTCTTCTTTGGTAAAACATAGTGGCGGGACCTTCATCTTGCTTTGGAGGCATGCCGTCTTTTTCGTGCAAGCGTTGCAGGTCCTCTCGTGCCTCATTTGTATCTTTTGTCTTCCCATACCGCCCAAGAAGCCTAGCAGGTTCACGCAAAGGTTCTTAATCCGTGCATCACGTCGATCGGCGGACCTCTAGGTCTTTCGGTGAGGTAGGTCCCAAAATATAGATTTCTTCTTCCACATGGGTGCGTGTCCCTCGGCGTCACTCGGAACAGCTAGTCGCGGGACCCTTTCCAAAGATGCGTGTAAATCATTGACCATAGCAAATGCGTGATCACCGATGCGCATGGCGGGCTTCTTCGGTGATCTGCCTGCGCCTTTGAAATGCTTGCCTTTCTTTCGACATTGATGGTTGGTCGGAAGAAATCGGCGATAGCCCAGTACACATTCTTCCTGCAGCTTGCGGTATATACTATCGGTGTAAAGTAAGCGGTGCGTGCATCGTGATATCCCTTGTTTATGCATCACGAAGGTTCTGAGGCGGGCCAATCGTTGATGGTCACGAACAACAACGCCTTTAGGTTAAATTCCTCCTGTTTGTGCTCATCCACGTCGTACACGTTTCCATTCCACAGCTGTAAAGTTCTTCAACTAATGGCCTTAGGTACACATCAATGTCATTGCCGGGTTGCTTAGGGCCTTGGATGAAGCGGCATCATAATGAACTTCCGCTTCATGCACATCAAGGAGGAAGGTTATACATACATAGAGTCACGGGCAGTGCTGCGATTGCTGCTCTGCTCCCCAAAAGGATTAATGCCATCCGCGCTTAAAGCAAACCATCGTTCCTTGGCTCCTTGCAAACTCATCGATACTTTCTCGATTTTTCTCAGCTGCGACCCGTCGTGGGTGCTCTCAACTTCCGTCTTTCTTACGGTCCTCCTTGTGCCATCGCATCAACTTGGCATGCTCTCCGTTTACGAGCAGACGTTTCAACCGTGGTATTATAGGAGCATACCACATCACCTTCGCGAGAACCCTCTTCACAGGGGGCTCGCCGTCAACATCACGAGGTCATCTCGTGCGATCTTATACCGTAATGCACGCATACCGGGCATGCGTTGAGATCCTTATGCGCACCATGATAGAGATCGATCATTAGGGCATGCATGTATCTTCGCACCTCAATCCTAGAGGGCATCGACCTTCTTTGCTGCGTATGTCTTGTCGGGCAATTCGTTATCCTTTGGAAGCTTCTTCTTCAATATTTTAAGTAGCTTCTCAAATCCTTTATCGAGCCTGACATTCTCGCCTTCCCTGCAGCAATTCGATGCTGATACCGAGCTTTGTGTTGCCATCTTCGCAATTGGGGTACAACCCTTTTTGTGGTCCTCTAGCATGCGATCGAACTTCAGCTTCTCCTTTTGACTTTCGCATTGCGTCCTTGCATCGACAATGACCGGCGGAGATCATCATCATCGGGCACATCGTCTGGTTCCTCTTGATCTTCAGCAGCTTCTCCGTTGCAGCATCATCGTTCACATCGTCGGTTCCTCTTGATCTTACGGAGCATCACCGTATTCGGGGCACATAGTTGTCATCGTACTCTTCTTCTTCGCCGTCTTCCATCATAACCCCTATTTCTCCGTGCCTCGTCCAAACATTATAGTGTGGCATGAAACCCTTGTAAAGCGGTGGGTGTGGAGGATTTTCGGTCGAGTAAGACTTCGTATTCCCACATATAGGGCATGGACAACACATAAAACCATTACCTTGTTTGCCTCAGCCACTTGAGAAAATTATACACGCCCTTAATGTACTCGGAGGTGTGTCTTGAACCGTACATCCATTGCGGTTCATCTGTGTGCATTATATATAATTAAGTGTGTCAAAAATCATTAGAGAACATCATGAATAGATAATTAATTAAGTGACCAAATTAATAGAAGTTCATCATCACATTAAAACCAAAGTACATACATAGTTCTCATCTAACAACATAAAGCTCTGCTGAGCATCTAAATTAATTAAACCATACTGAAACTATGTAAAACATTTCAATGCGAAAACAAATCGATCATAATACGCAACCAATGTAACAACTAATCCAGCGGCATAATGATACCAAGCCTCGGTATGAATGGCATATTTTCTAATCTTTCTAATCTTCAAGCGCATTGCATCCATCTTGATCTTGTGATCATCGGCGACATCCATAACATGCAACTCCAATATCATCTTCTCCTCCTCAATTTTCTAATTTTTCCTTCAACAAATTGTTTTCTTCTTCAACTAAATTTAACCTCTCGACAATAGGGTTGGTTGGAATTTCGGTTCAACAACCTCCTAGATGAATAAAATCTATGTCACGTTGGTGCGGCATAATTGTCATAAACAATAAATGAACCAATAGTTATGAAAAGATAATATATACCACATCGAATCATAGGCAGGGGCCGAGGGCCGTGAGGCGGATACCAAAACCATCGCACTATATAAGATGCAATAATAAAAGTAAGAAAATTATACAAGTATATATCTATCTAAACATACAAATAAGAATATTTTTCCTTTCGGAAGAAGATAAGAACAAGAGGCTCACCACGGTGGTGCTGCCGATGAGATCGGTCTTGGTGATCGGCGGCGTTGAAGGCGGGGCCAGGCGTGACGGACCGCTAAACCTAGACAAATATGGAGGAAAATGGAGCTTGGCGGTCGAGCTTGGAGGAGAAACCTTAAGTAGTGTGGCTCGGGCATTCCATGAACACCTTGTGTGCATATGAGGTGAGCTAGAGCACCACCAAGCCCTCTCCCCTCGGCGGAAAAAGCAGGCGGTGTGTTCGCTCTTGC